>CM046440.1:66048738-66155029 GCA_025506505.1 Flaveria sonorensis | reverse complement strand
TCACATCAACCCCATGTTGAAAGAAATTTCGTCCCGAAATTTAATCAATACCTTCGCCGGCTGGCATCGTCGTTTCGAACAAATGAGGATACTTGAGCTTTATCGATCCTCACGTTCCCACGTGAACTCCAGTCCACGTTTTGAGTTCCAACGAAATTGACTATGGGTATTTTGCTTTGCTTAAGAGTTTTGACTTCACGGTTCCATCACCTCACGGGTTCTGTAACGATTGCCAGAAGTGCGATGTTGTAAAACGAGCATAGCGGTCAGAAATAATTGAGACTGGTACACCATGTCTCAAACTATCTCCTTCAGATAAATTCGAGTTAATTTATCCATTTTATCCGTTTCCTTGATCGTCTCAAAAGTGTACAAACTTAGTCAATCGATCTACAATCACCAATAGTGTCACAACCAGTAGGTGTCCTAGGTAATTTAGTAATGAAGTCCAAGAAATCTGTTACCCACTTCACATAGGAATCTCAGGTTGTTGTAATAGCCCAGATGGTTTCTGATATTCCACTTTTACTTTCGAGCAGGTCAAGTACTTGCTCACATATGTAGCTACATCTGCTTTCATGTTAGGCCACCAGTAGTGCGCCTTCAGGTCATGATACATCTTGTTGGATCCAGGATTTATAGAGTAATAGACTTGTGTGCCTCGCTCATAACCAAGTTCTCAGATTTCCATGAAAAGGTACCCAAAGTCTGTCCATGAAATACGAACTCCATCCGCCTTTACTTCCAACTGTTTATCCATTCCCCGTAACGATTCAGACCCAATGTTTCTGCTCTCAGAGCTTATGTCTGAGACTCTCGGATTTGTTCAGGTAACCGTGTGCTAATCGTAAGTTTCAAAGCTCGTACTCATCGGGGCTTAGCAGTTTCCTTTCTACTCAGTGCGTCAGCGAATACATTAGCCTTCCCGGATGATATTTTATAGCACAATCATAGTCGTTCAATAATTTACCCAGCGTCTTGCCTCATGTTCAATTCCTTCTTCTCAAAGATGTGCTTAAGACTCTTGTGATTGGTGTTAATAGTGCACTTGTATCGTACAGTAATGTCTCCAGATCTTTAAGGCAAAAACTACCGCACCCAGTTCCAAGTCATGGTGGTATAGTTCTTCTCATGTACCTTAGTTGTCTTGAGGCGTAAGCAATCACTTTATCTCACTGCATCAAGACACAACCAAGTCCTGAATAGAAGCATCACAATAGACTAACAAAGTCATCACTTCCCTCCGGTAACGCCAATATCGGTGCGCTACACAGTGTTTCAATGGAAAGCAGATTCCTGACTCTCACCCCATTTGTACGTTGTTCCCTTGTGAGTCAAGGCTGTGAGAGGTTGATCGATCATCCTTCAATGAATCGCCGATAGTATCCTGCCAGTCCAAGAAACTGTCGTATCTCGCTTGGCGTTTTGGGTACCGCCAATTCTTTATTGCTTCAATCTTTGCAGGATCGACATGTATTCCTTTCTCATTAACAATATGACCCAAGAATTGCACTTCACGTATCCAAAATCACACTTGGAGAACTTGGCGTACAGTTGTTCCTTTCTAAGTAATTCCAAGATTAACGTAAGTGCTCCTCATGTTCTTCCTCAGTCCTTGAGTAGATCAATATGTCATTGAAAACATAATAACAAACTGATCGAGATAATGTTGCACACACGATTCATGAGGTCCATGAATACGGCTGCTGTGCATTCGTCAACCCGAATGGCATGACCAAGAACTCGTAATAACCGAACGTGTACGTAAGCAGTCTTCGAGATGTCTTCCTCTCGAACTCTCAGTTGATGGTACCCAGACCTTAAGTCAATCTTAGAATAATAGCTTGATCCTTGAAGTTGATCGAACAAATCATCTATACGAGGTAGTGGGTATCATTCTTGATCGTAAACCTTGTTCAGTTCTCTATAGTCGATGCACATTCGAAATGTACCATCCTTCTTCTTGACAAACAAAAACTGGTGCTCCCCAAGGCGACGAGCTTGGTCGGATAAACCCTTTATCCAACAGCTCTTGTATTTGAGCAGATAATTCTTGTAATTCGTTCGGAGCTAACCGGTAAGGTGCTCTCGCAATCGAAGCGGCTCCTGGAGTCAAATCAATCTGAATTCAACTTAACGATGAGGTGGTAATCCAAGAAGATCCTCTGGAAACACTCAGGAAAGTCACGATCGACAGGGATATCCTCTATCCTCTTTTCTTCTGGTTGTTTATCAGTAACGAGGCTAATATGGCTAAGCGACCTTTTCCCAAAACTTCTGTGCTTTCATGAATGAGATGATGCCCATCACTGCACCACTTCTATCGCCTCTGACTGTAAGAATTTCTTCACCAATAGGGATTCGTATGATCTTCTGGTGACATATGACTTTCGCCTGCTTGTCGGAAAGCCATCCATGCCTACTACTACATAAAACTCCCTAGTGTAACAAGCATGAGATCTATTCAAAGTGTATGACCAGCAAGTTCTATCTTGCAATCTCTAAGGATATGCGTTACGTGAATCTGCTTACCGTCAGCTACTCCACGGTGTAATTAGATTCTAATTCTGAAGGCATATCACTTAAAAGACTACTAAACTTAGTGGAGATGAAACTTCTATCGGCTCCAGTGTCAAACAGTACAGTAGCAAAACGACCGTTAACAGAAAATTTACCAGTAACAGTAGTAGGGTCGTTTAGAGTCTCACCTGAATCAATAACAAAGGCTCTCCCTTTGTTCACCGTTGTTACCACCGTTGCTGTTGTCGTTGCCATTGTTGTTGTTGGTGTGTTGTTGTTGTTGCTCCCACGTTGTTGCACCATTCCCATTCTCCTCAACTGAGGACAGTTTCTACTGTAATGGCCTTTTTTCCACATTCAAAGCAGCCTTTGGTGTTTCTTGGGATTGTTGAGGCTTCTTCATCAACTCACCACGACAATCTTTGCTGCGTGCCCAGCCTTACCACACGCTGGCATCGAATATATATCACACCTGCCAGTGTGGTGATAGTTGCATCGGTTACATTGGGATATTCCCACATATCCACCTTGTCCCTGGGATGAGGAGGATGGCCGATTAAAGTTACGATTGTTGTCAAACTTCCTTTGCTGTTGTTGATGCTGATGCTGCTGAGTGTGCTATTGTTGCTGCTGATGTTGCTGAGATTGGCTGTTTGAAGAAGATCCCTTGTTTCCAGAGTATCCCACTTGCGTTTATTGTCAGGCACGCTTGCCACAGCGCGCCCGTTGGGTAGCTTTCCCAGCTCCACCGCTTGGTCAGTAAGCTTGTGAGCTAACCGAATAACCTGCTGGATAGTGGTGAGGTTCGCACCAGTCACCATGCTTTGTATCTCCGGAAACAAGCCACGCAGATAAAGCTCAATTCATTGATCGACGGATTGATCATGCCAGGGCAAACTGTCGCCAACTCATGAGACCTCGTAGTGTAGGCTCGATCTCATATCCTTCCATCTTTAACTGCAAGAAAGCCTCCAACTTCTAGACTTCATTCGGCTCTTCCTCCGGATCTTCTTCTAGCTCCACTTCAGGGTCTTCCTCATTAGGGTCTTCCCCAGGTGCAGGGGCATCCGCAATCTGAAGTGCCGCTAGCTATGCCTCCAGTCAGTCAATCTATCATCTGTCCCTACACTGTGAAGCTCTTGGCAGACATGCGCTCAGTAAGTGCGAAAACATTACCAGCCAAGATATGATGTCACCAATAGACATAGAAAGCGCTCCTAAAGTGTCTCTACCAGTAAACGTAATTGTCGCATCTCGTATCGTAGAGCGGAGTTCTCATTAATGAGTCCTCTAATACACTGCCGCTTGGTGTCTAGTGTAGCCACCAATGCTGCAAAAGTCTGCTCATGTGGGATGTCCAAGGTAGGAAGTGTGTGTGCTCGAGAAGCTGTCGACGATCTAGTCCTGGGTCGAGTAGGAGCTACAGATGGTACTCGCTCCCTGTAAGCCATACGATTTATACAGGTGAGGTAAAAATCCCAGTTCCACGGAGGATCGAGCTCGGGTATTACGAAAGGTTGATCCCAATCTATTTCTCAGAAGGGTAAGGGTGTCGGGGCCAGTCTGATCCCCTATCAGGTACGGGTGAAAAAGGAGGTGATTCAGACCATGCAGGTCTCTTGCCTAAATCTCTGGATGACGATGCCATGCTGCGAAGTACTTGATGCGTATGCCAATGAGTATACAGTAAGGAAATAAGTGACGAGTAACTAACAAACTGTGCGGTTATAGTCTAGTGTGTATCCAACCTAGTTCCCTATAACCAATGGCTTTGATACCAATCTGTCACACCCTCAAAATCCACGTGCGGGGTTTTACCGCAAGGCGTGTGAACAAACCAGGATCTCAGTCATTAGTTACTCAGAACGACTCTATATGAACCATTCAAACCAAACCAGAGTTTAAAACTTCAAAATATTTGCGAAAGCATTTTTGTAAGTAAAGAAAACACAAGGGTACAAAATGTAAAGTGCTCAAAACACGCGCCCAATCGTTATTCAAAACCAAGTACAGAAACTTGTTTCAATTGCCAAAATAAAATGTTTCCAACAATGCTGACCCATAATGCTGACCCGTGAGTGCTCCTAGGCTTTTCATTAACCAAACCTGAGAATAGCATACTAAAAGAGTCAACACAATGGTTGGTGAGTTCAAAAGTTTGCGTAAAACATAACAGTAACAGTTATAAAAACATAAGAGTGCATTGAATTAGATAGCTAGTCTAAATTCACAAGTAATAATCGTAGTGATTTCGCGATTGAAGCTGACAGCGTTTCGTTTGATTGCCTCCCGTCATGACTTACTAGGTCGTGACACCATGTGTTAGGACAATATTGCACCCGTTTGACCTCAAGTCGACAGGTGGGGCTTGTCAAACCCAGTAGTACTACCCAAGATTTCCCGCTAGTTTCAATATTAACGATCCGAAAGTGTGAGGACTTTCATAGTATATCACACTACATTACACTATACACAACTTATAATCAATAAAGCGTTTTAGAACGAGTATGCTAGCTCCCCAAAAGAGAGTATAAAATAAAGTGGGGCATGAACTCACCTGGTATGCATACGAATGATATTAAAGCTAACTTGAGAGAGAGAGAGAGAGAGAGAAAGAGAGGAAAGACAACCTTCAGAGGTTACCTAGAACACGCAAAGTACATAAGTACGTGTACACAGAATCATCAACAATCCCTAAGTGCTCAATAAAACATTGACCCAAGGTTTTAGAAAAACAAGACGCATTTGACTCAGTTGACCGTTGACCGTTGGTGACATATTAATTGAAATCCCTTTTAATCAAGCATAGCAACTCATCATACATGGTTATCATACAAGTTGTTCAAATATATCACTTCATCAACCACTTGTTGTACCAAGGTCATCATACAACTTAGGATCATACAACTCATGCGAATCTCAAGTAGTCAACATGCTCAACACAAATATAATTACATCACAACTAGCACATCATATATAAAGTCTAATCATGCACAACATGCCATGTGAAGCCACTCATGACTTCACACCCAACCCTGCCAATCCTACTAAGTAGGGGCCTCAGATTCGCACGCGTGTATGATGATCATCATCATATTATTCAACAAGATTCATGCCAACCAACATACCCAACAATGATCTATTACAATCCCAAGCATGATTCATAATGTCCTAACATAATCTATCATCATGTATATCCATAAAATTCCAAATTTCCCAATTGACAATCAAGTATCCATACAATCCAATAACACATTCAACACATTATACACCATCAATAAACATTCTAACATGACCCTAACATCATAACATGCCCAATCACTTCCAATCCAAGGTTCTATAAATAAAGTTTCCCTTTTGGGAAAATAAATCCCAAAATCAATCTAACACTCAATTCAATCATGAATTCATTAACACAATACCTATTCAAGCTCATAACTATCATTTAACATGTTCAACATCATCAAATCATCATAATTTACCAATCTCATATCCAAAAGTTTACTATTTTAGCAAGGTATTGAACTACATGATCAATTCTTGGATTTCTAGCATAATTATCATAATTCCAACATTCATACAACATCATTAGCATCATAACATCATCAATTCATCATCAAATCATCAAGTTCATGCAATAAAGTTACTATTAGTAGTAAGGTATGATCCACGCATTAAAATCATGAATTTCTTGTACAATCCCATAAACTATCATAAATGCTATCTAACTAACATCATACAATCAACAAACAATCAAGAATTCGACATTTTAAACAAAATCAAACTAGGGTTCGGCATACACAAAAATCCATGAAAAACCACTAAAAATTAACTAATCGCGTAATGGCTAAGAATTGAAGTTGCTAACGTGTTTGTAATGCTTGGAACTAACCAAAATCGATGCTTGATGCTTGTTGTTGATCAAAATCAAAGTGTGTGTGTGTGTGGGGTGTCGCGGCCGAAAGTGAGAGGGAGGGGGGCTAGGGTTTTGATTTTTGATTAAATTTGGTAATATTAAGTTTTGTGATATTACAAAATAACCCTCTTAATCAACTTTTGTAAAAATTAATCTTTTTAGCAATTTTAACAATCTTTAACTACAAATACAAGTATTATTAACCAACAATAATAATCATGTATAATTTCAACTAGCTACAAAACACATAAAAAAATATAACAAGTTATCACGTTACAAGGTAAAATTCACAAATAATATCTAAATTTCACAAATCACATAACTACAAATTAATAATCAACATTATTAATCAAGTTATTATCAGATAATCATTGTTAATATTAAAAAAGTCACCAATGTTCAACGACACTAGTGTGTGCTCACGACACGTGTATGCAAGACCTAACGGAATTAAAGGAGTTTGGTAACGAAAAATTACCGGATGTCACACACAATGAATATCAACAAACACTATGAAACATTGTGTTATTTTTTCATTATTTTTAATGTATTAGATTAATTAGTTATTAAATTATTATTGTCTTTTACATACTAAAGATACATAATAATATTATTTCATCATTATAGTGTTTGTGAATCTATCACTTAAAAAAACACAATAGTATTGAGAAAAACATAATACCTAACAAAAATACACAATAAACTGCACAAAACACACAATTGTGAGATATGAGTTAAAAACATAAAAAAAATTATTATATTTTTATATAGCAATACTATACTCTTTTTAAAGATAAAAAACACTCATTTTTATTGTGTAATTTTATAAAAAAATCATACATAAAAGTTATGAATGTTTAAAAAAATAAAAGAACATGCAAAAAGTCACAAAAATGGTTATTTCTAATGGAAGGGTTTAAATAAAAAGTCTTATAAAACTAAAAAAATATAAGAAGTAATCTCAACTATTAATCTCCTTAATCAATGGTTGAGATCAAATTATAGAAAAAATTTTATTTGAGTGTTATTTCATTAATAACCATTTTTGTTGACTTTTTGCAAATTTACTCATTTTATTAAACGTTCATAACTTTTATGTACGACATTATTATTTAAAAAAATTACACCATAAAAGCGAACGTTTTTTTTATCTTTAAAACAAGTACAGTTTTGTTATATAAAAAGATAATATTTTTTACAACTCATATCTTATCATGTGTCTTTAAATAATTCGTTGTGTGTTTTTGTTAGTTATTGTGTTTTGTAAATAAAATGCTGAATTTTATGAAAATTTAATGATGGAATAACATTATTTTGTATGTCTAATATGTATAACACTATAATAAATTAACAACTATTTAATCTAATAAATTAAAAACAATAACAAATAACACAATGTCTAATTGTTTTTTTAGCGTCATTGTGTTATCTTGAACGCTATGAGTTTTGAAAAGTATATTGGTGAAATAATATCATTGTGTACTTGTAATTGTAAAATATAATTACAGATAACAAAAAGTTGATATAATATATAAAAAACATTAACAAAAATAATAAATTGTGTTATCTTCAATACTATTAGTTTTAAAAAAATATATTTTAATTGTAAAACACAATGACAGATAACAAGTCTATATAATCTATAGAAAAAATAACATAAAATGATCTAAAATAGAAAACACAATGATGAATACACATAACAAATGATATAAAATATATGACACAATAAGCTGATATCTGACACAATGAACGCATAACACAATGAGTTGACGTGTTTAACACAATAACCAAAATATCATATTTTTTAAAACAATAGAAAGATACATGTCAAACTTATAATTATTCTTATACTTTTTAGTTTAAATCTTTTTTTAGTATAAACCTACACTACTTCTAAAATAATAAACTTTCTTGTAATTTGATCTTAAATATTAATTTAGGGTATTGATGGTTGAGATTATTTTTTGTATTTTTTAATTTAAAGTGACTTTTTATTTGAATCATTGGCTACTTCATCCTGATGGATGCCTTCTTTGTTTCTAGTGCATGGGAATCGACGCCGGCTATATTTATTATATTAATTAAATATGAAAATAAATATAACAATGGTAGCAAAATTGACACAATTTTACTTTTTGAAAAATATAAAACAAATTAAATTCGGTAACAATACCACTCACAAAATTCATTTAAAAAAACTATATATTAATAAAAATGATCAAACGATTTTTTTTTCTAAAATTGTGTTTCTAGAAAAAGTATATGTTGTTTGAAAAATATTTTATCAAACTAGTCCCTTATTTATTTTTACATTTTAAGCAAAACATTAAAGCACCTACAATCCTCACGAAATCAAACATTGTCCCCCGCAACCTTCAATGAAATCAAACACCAATCTTATCACGTTCAATTACCTCAACGATCTCATTCTTAATCGCACCCTTAAAGGTCAATTTTATGTGTTCTAAAGATCATGATCGAAGTTAAACCATAACGATTTATGGCTATCGATATATGTTATAACTAATCAGGGTATTTGGTTTGATTTCCTTGTTGAATTTGTTAGGGTTTTATTCCATATATGCATTGATTGTTGAATTAAGGGGATGTGATGCGAAATTAAACAGATAATAAGGTATCACATCATTTTGATAAATCTTATTCAAAGAAATCATATTGGTAAATATTTATTTTAAATATATTCTTTTAAAGATTAAGTCCCCCTTAAGCGTCCATTATAGGTAATTAGGATTGAGTAATATTAATTAGAGATAAAAAAGGCATTCATGGTAAGTTCCGATCCTCTTCTTTGTAATTAATTAAAAATCTATATTCTTCAAATTTATCTCTTGCTAGTTTTAATAAACTCGTGAGTTAGAATAAAAATTTATTAGTTATAAAATGATATTTTAAAATAAGATATGACTGAAATTGCATATGAAAAATGACTATAAGTAATAAAATAATAACATCAACTTCTTAAACTTTGTTTTTAAATATTTTTGTTTTTTCAAAAAACATTTAAACATTTTATTTCAAAATAAACCATTTAAAAGAATGTTATTATAAAAATTTTCCTCATTATAATTCCTAATTATAATTATTTTTGGTTTTATAAAAATTTTACTTTTAAAAGCAACAATTTAAAATATTTTGTACTTTTTAGAAAGTTTGATGTTTTAAAAAACTTATTGTTTTATAAAAAATCTATTTCTTTAGAAATAACATTAATAAAAGATCTTTTCCTTAATTTATTAAAAAAATATTTTTAATCAAAAAGATTTTATAATATTATTAGTAATTAATGTAGTTATTTAATAAAAAGAGAAGCAGAAAAAATTGGATGAGAATAAATATAATACTTACACGCGTCCACAAATTATCAGAAAGATTTTCAAAACTCAAGCTCCAACAAATTTCTTATTTTCGAAGCACTCACAAACTCATGTTGGGTTATTAGTATAAACAAGCAAAATTGCTTGCGCAATATGACGTGACTGCACCGATCACTGATTTTCGAGCTTCGTTACATGTGGTGCCACATTGACAATGGCGTGTTGCGAAGTGTGAAACATATATAGAAAATATTACTATTTCTACACATTGTAACCTGATATTCTTAAAAACATACTTTTGTAAATAAATATATAGAAAGGTAAAAAGTAAAAGAAATTAATTTAAATAAAACATCATAAGAAAAATAAAATAAAATAAGAACCTCAAAATAAAAATGTTGGCCACTTGCATTTAGTGATTATATCATGAAAAAAAAATCTATTTAGCATCTCAAGAAACCTGTAAAAGCAATAAAAAGGAAAAAAAAAAAAAATGATGCGAACCAATAAGAATTAGAAATGTGTTGTGTCGGTGGGAACCCCACAAGGCCACAAACACATGTAATTGAGTATATATAGAATATAATATGGGTGCACGGTATATAAACCGAACTTGAAAGACTAGAAACTAGAATTCCAATTTGATTCTAATTCCATTTTCATATTCAGTTTTGAAATTTTCAAATCAAATTGGAAATCGAATTTCGAATCAAGCTGAATTTTTGCTTTTATGTTTGATTTGAAATCCGGTTTTGATTTATGCATATTTTTAATATATTTGTAAACACGTAATTATTATACATGCTTGTGATATTCTTGCAATTCCAAATTTCTATGATGGTTTTTGAATCTAGTGTGATATTCTTGCAATTCCAAATTTCTATGATGGTTTTTGAATCTATTTAGCACATGGGGTGGAGTACTTGACTCATTTAGAAGCATTTTTATCATTTACAAACTGACCGAAATGCAAATCTGACCTGATTTAAAATTTGAATTCAACTTCAATACTTCAAAATTTGATTAACTCGATTTGTTTTGCTGAAGTAACTCAAAGTTTGATTAGTTGAACACCAATGTCGATACCACTTCTCCATGACTCCATCACCATCATTGTTATCATTTTCCGCATATTAATTTGATCTTAGCTATATATATTTTTTTCTAATTATTTGTGTATGTAACTAAAAAGGATCTCAATTTTTGACTTTTAAACTAGTACACAACAATAGGCTTCCTTAGAGTATCACCTTATATTGCACATTAATTTGTTTCTCATTTACGGGTCTCCTTTTGAAATAATATTGCTTTGAAGTAACTAGTTTATATTAGAAATATAGTATACTGCATTATACAGAACATGACATATGTACAAACAACACCGACTCATCATCACCATTACGGATGATGAGGCAAATGCCTTAAACTTAACATTGCCTGTGGAGATGAACCTCTAGCAAGAGACAAGATTGAATACATCACATATCTTTATCTTTATCTTTACTACTATAGCTTTATCTTTATTTTTACTACTATATATATAACGAGGAAGGTAGGGCAAAATTGAAAATTCACTAATTTCGTAAGACGCGCCCTCAACCTTCTTACGTTACATTCACTGGCTACTCCGACTGCTCCATTACACTCATCGCAATTACATAGCAGCTTCCGTTACACTCGACGGTTCCTCTGCTTCATCCGTTACGATGTATCTTCTCACAAACAACCGATAATTGAGGGCCAATGGTTCCTGCAATTGAATCGCCATAGTCATACCTTTAATTCCCCTTGTCGTTTAGGGTTTTGTGGTGGTTGAGTGGTTGATGGTAATTATGTTGCTTCAATGGGCTTTAAAGTTTCAAAATTCGATGATCTACCGTTGGTGATACGTCATAGGGAGAGGAAAAGATTGATAAAATATGCTACTGATTATTGGTATGATTTGCGTTCTTCACATTTGGAAGAAAAGATTGATAAAATACGCTACTGATTATTGGTATGATTTGCGTTCTTCATATTTGGCTTACTTTCATTCTCTAAAAGCTATAGGCTATGTGCTATCTTCATTTGTTGATGAACAGACTGTGATACCTTAACCATCTCCCTCCTCCCCTATGCTCAATTTGCCATCCGTAGTTTGTTTTGGTCTGTAAGGAGGTTCATGTACGAATGCAGATGGGTTCCCCACTTAAGGCTCACTCCAAGGAGGTTGATGGGGTTGTTGTCCTTTGTTGATATCATAAGGATCACTACAATTAGTCTGGGTCTGTTCTTCATATCCTGGTAACTCTCTATCACTTACATAAGGTTCGTTCGGATCCATTTTATCGTACTTATGTGGCCGATTAAATTATAAAGATGCTGGTGGTTTA
Source organism: Flaveria sonorensis (assembly GCA_025506505.1). Taxonomy (NCBI): domain Eukaryota; kingdom Viridiplantae; phylum Streptophyta; class Magnoliopsida; order Asterales; family Asteraceae; genus Flaveria; species Flaveria sonorensis. Next base: position 66,142,886 of record CM046440.1, on the reverse strand, counting down.
TCGTCAAAACCACCACTATCATCATCATGTAAATGAATATGGCCATCTAAAGACACACTTAATTCAGATTTATAACCCTGATTACCATCAATCGAATGAATATGCGAAATCAAATCAGGTTTTGAATTGGTATATGTTATTACTTGTTTGTGAGTTTCGATTGAATTGATGCTTTGTTTTCGAAACTATTACAGATTATCATCAAATTAAATGCTTTTGTGTATAGGTGATAAACAAAGAAAAGTGAAATCAAAATGGTTCTCATGAAGAGATATACATCTTTTTATGATCACATGCCCTAAGATTGTATCACTCTAGGCGAATCCCACATCGGTCGTGGACAGGAGAGATTCCTGGTTCATAAGGATGTCCTGCCTCTAATATCACCAACGCGTTTTGGGCTTATTGGCTGTGGATGAGAGAAGAACTCCACAGTTAAGCGTGCTCAGGTGGCAGCAATCCAGGGATGGTGACCTCCCTGGGAAGTTTCACCCGGACAACCAAAAGCAAATCCGTGAGCTCATCGTGGGCGAAGCGGACAATATTAGTGGTACGAGAGGTCGGATGTTACAAATGGTATCAGAGCCACTCTTGTGCCTTTCGGGATGGTAGGGCAAACCTCATCAAGGATGGTGAGTCCCGGGGGTGTTCAGAGGGACACCTTAGGCAAATCCCACATCCATTGATGGGATGGTGGCAAACTTCATCGAGGACGATGAGTCCAAAATGGGGGGGGGGAGTGTGTTTGTAACACTCTAGGCGAATCCCACATCGGCCGTGGACATGAGAGATTCTTGGTTCATAAGGAATGACCTGCCTCTAATATCACCAACGCGTTTTGGGCGTATTGGTTGTGGATGAGAGGAGAACTCCACAGTTAAGCGTGCTCAGGTGGCAGCAATTCAGGGATAGGTGACCTCCCTGGGAAGTTTTCACCAGGGCAACCAAAAGCAAATCCGTGAGCTCCTTGTGGGTGAAGCGGATAATATTGGTGGTACGAGAGGTCGGATGTTACAAAGATTGAGTTCTTTTTGGTGCCTATGTTGTTGTTTATATTGATAAGTATAAGATGAATGTGAAACCAGTAAGATTAAAAGATTTTTGGCTTTTATTAGATGATATAATTTTGTAGTTATATTGAAAGACTAATTTTGTATTAGAAGCTTATTTTTTGAGAAAATTGTGATTTTTGCATCTATGCAGTTCATGTTTCTCTTTAAGGAGATGATGCTCACGATACGACCTTGGCATATGCAATGACCCTATTTGATGGCCCAGAAGGTAAAATATTATTTTTTATTAGAGTCAAACACATGTTTTTATTAATATTATCAGTTTAACGATGCATATATTATATTATAGAAGACCATTATTATATATGTGAATGCTTATTTTATAGCATTACACATGGACATGGTGGCTGATAAGTTTGGAAAATATACTCTTCTCATTAATGGTTATCTTTGGGTCTGCATTCGCTCAGTGAATCAGCTCGTATTTATTTATTTGGTATTTACCACATATCTAGTAGTTTACATATTGGTTTAAAACCTAACTACTTTCATAAGGTTCATGTATCAGGTGGTGCTGGGATTTTCAGTTGAGAAAGATTCAGCTTCTTAAGGATTGCTTACTTAAGTGTTAAAAAGAAAAGCGATTTGATGCATGCAGATGAAGTAAACGTTTCACATGTACACATTCTTATCTTTCCATGCGTATAGACTTTTTTCATACTACTGGATAAACTATGTTTCTTTCTTTTAGCATCTGCAAGCATACAGAAAATATTATAGTTTGTACTTAATATTTAATATGAATTTTAACATGACATTAGAAGTTTACCTTTAGATAAAGATGAAGCAAGAGCCTTTACTTGTTGAGAATGTACCGGATCCTTTAGAAGGGGAACATGTATCTTTTATATTGGACGTTTATATGTAGTTCTAATTACTATTAATTCAACCTTGATGTTTGAAAAGAGTTCTATTATCTGTTACTCCATTTTTCTCTAATTTTTAATTTTCTTCCGTTACTTGCTACATGAGATTGCTTTTCATAAGCTACAGAATATGATACAAATTCATAACTTGATCTTATTTTTGGTATCTATATTTTAAAATCCCCTACGCAATAATTGTTACAAAAGAAATATGATATGCTTTAGTTTAAGTTCATATTTACAATTCGTAAAGTTTTGTTTAAACTATAATTATTCTGTGTTTTACTCTTTAGAATTAACTGTTCTCATATGGTAGATCCACCCACTGTCTTGTGTTTTGCAGGCTAAAAGATAACACATTTGTGTTGATTTTGAAGCATACGTGAAAGAACTTTTAAGGCGTTTGTTACATTACAAAAAGTAAGTCACAAATTCTTTGTGATGTTGAATTTTGTAGTAAATGACGCATTTTGGTTGAGGATTTGTAGCAATTTGTGTATTTTATTGCCTTTGTTTAGATGTAATAATCTTAACTGACTATGACAGATGCTTATACAGTAAGAATATCACGTATACCATAGATGAGCTTTCATTAATCAAGAAAGTATCAACAGAAAACCTGTGGCTTTTAGTGTTCAAGCCATTAAGTTACTTGATGCATTATTACAATTTAAAGCCATTTCTATTGTCTAACCTAACACTGAGGTTGTTTTCAACATAAAATCTTGTTTCTATATAATCAAAGTTTGATGTTATACAAATGAGTAATTATTTGTATGTTTGTAACTATTTTATTTGTTTTTATGTGCCTGTATAAAAATTATTCTAATACTCTCATTATTTTCTTAATATTTACTTGTTGTAGCTGATAGGGAAACGAGTTGATCAGATGGAATCTAGCTCACTCAGGATTTAACTTTCTGGTCAGCAGCTTCAAAAATGTATATATTATTCAAACCCATGTTTAAGCTTTGTTTTTTATACTTTATATGTCAAATTGTCAATAGTAGTAGCAACAACAAATTGCAAAATTATATGCATCTTTTGATATTTTTTTGATTTTATTTCAATATAAAATGCTTTAAAACTATATCAAACACTTCAATAGTGTTATAAAATTGTGAATGGATTTAAATCATATGTTTCACATTTTTAATTGATAATTTTATACAGGTTTTTCAATTTATATAAAAATAAATGATTTTATAGTTGGTTGGGGATGCCACCTGGAACATGGGCTTATGTTAGCGTTAATGCATTTGGTCGAGCAATCATTTTGAGTTTTCTCTAAATTGAATGTAAATTTAAATGGTCATTGAATTTTATATCTATGTTTTTCTTTGTAGCAAGAAGAATCGGGATTGGGAGTGGGGACTAATCAGCTACTGGCTTTGGGTGTGGGTTGCTAGCAATGGCCCTGGTTGCAACCTGTGTCACACCGTTAGCCAAGGTTAGACATCTGGTCATGAGCTCTCATGACTCCAGGAGGCATGGTATCCTTGGTCTTTATACCAAATGAAGAAGGTTTGATCATTGAATCTGACAACTCTACTTATTTATTGTTTTTGCTAAACTTTAGTGCTAGAATGGGAACAAGATGGTGAATGAGTATGTTCGTGAGTGTAAGTTCACTCTGGTAGCTATGGCAAAGTGGTAATTAGTTGTTTCATGATGTTTATTCCAATGCATTACAAGAATCCAAGTTACTAGTAAACAAATTTAATGATTTCATTTTTGGGTTGTGACACGGTAAATGTCTATAGTCCTCATCCAGTTATAATATGGTTTCACAATTACATCTTCAACATATTGCCTAACTGTTTTCTTTTTAGAACACAATATGGCATAGGTGTTTCAAACATGGTAAGAAAGTTATAGTTCATTCATTGACTTTCTCGGTTCAAGAAGAATGCTTTAATTTCTAGGAACACATGAAGCTGGGAAGACCACTACTTTGTCCATGCTATCAGTTAGAGGATAACAATAGCATTGATTTTGGTCCTCGGTTATTCTATATCTAATTTCTTTAAAAGAAATTAATATATGTGACTAATAGTCAACCTATTCGTTTTACTTGACCAGGTGAGTTTTTGTGCTATGCTCGTTAAATCACTTTATGATAAACTTTTGGTATTTAAGCTCTTAAAGGTTGGAAATATTATCTATAAGTAAATTTTTATTTTTTTTTTGAATATAGGGTGCTTCGTTTTTGTGTGCTTATGCTTCGTTCCTTACCCCTTTCAATTTGGGTGTTAAAGTCTGTAATAAAAAAAATAGTTGGTTTTCCTATTGCACTTAAATTATAGTTGGTTGTTAAATTTGGAATAATTGAATAATTTGATACTCTTTGATAAAGTTTGCCCTTCAAAAATCTCCAAATGATCTTTTTGTCTAGCTTTCTTTATAAATTGTATTGCTTGTTCTTTTATGTAGATACGTGTTATGCTTGCTTATACAGGATGCTAAAACAACAAAATATGATTATGTTTGTTTATGCTGATCGATTGATTCGTGGGTGAGTTGTTGTTCTGATAGTTTTTTTGTTTATTTTTGTTCTGTATGTGCTTATTGTTGTAATATTTAATTGGAAATTTACTCTGCTTTTTCGCCGCCGCATCGTGCGAGTTTTTTACTAGTATATTATCATACAAACTCATGTGATTATTAAAAGTGTGCACGCTTGGGTTGTCTCATCTATGTTTCCCTTCGCTTGTTATGACAGCTACTAGATCTTTTAGTTTATATGTTTCTCAGATTCACTATTGACTTCCAATCCACTAATTTGCTGGAACTAATCTTTCATTAAATGTTCCCACTATTCGTACTAGTCTCAATTATGAACTTAGCATTTAATAAATTGAGTCGGGTCTCTCTCGAAGCAGGTCAGGGTAAAAATAAAATTTCCCCTCGTTCAACCTCCACACACCTAACTGTATTGGTGAAATTTTTGTTGGGTATGTTTGATTTTTTGTTGTTCCACACAATCAAATGATTAAAGTTTTCTCACTAAAGCCCCTTAGGCTGATTTAATCCGGCTAGATGCCTATAGGAAGGTATGTCAAAGGACGGGGTTCATCACATATATTTATTATTTTTTACACTACATAATTAGAGAAAATTTGAAATCTGAATCTTAAATGCCAATATTAGTCCTCGACGCCGGCCAAAGTGGAGCATAGATCTTTGCCTTGGCATGTTTGTTAAGTAGGGAGAGTCACATATGCTTTAAATAATCTCTTAGTATGGTTTTTCGGATCATTTGAATAACTTTATCAATATGACATAACTAGTTCTTAACATTTATTTGATGGAAGTAATTGTGAATGATAATTAGTGAAGGGCAATTATGATTTCCTTTTATAAAACATTGATAAAGAGAATGTAAAAGGTCTTCATAACTTATAATCATAGCCAATCGTAATCATGCATTATGGTGTACTAGCACATTAGATTCACGCTTCGTCGCGGTTCGATTATGAACAGATACAAGAATGTTGCAATGATAATTTTTAGTTTATCTTCATTTTGTGAGTTCAATGATATAAGTACTCAAATTTTTATGGATATATATCTTCATAATACTATTATCAAACATATTGTATTTGATAGGTGATGGATATCACTTAAAACGAATATGTTAAAAACATTCAAATATAAACTCTTATTAAATGTAGAACATGTATTATAATTAACGATACATTAATATTACATTGTTACAAATACAATAAATAAAACAAATACACTATTAAATTTAAACTAATAGAATGACAAAATGTTAATGTCGTTGTTATTGTTGTTAGTGTTATTATTAATCTTAATAATTAATATTATTAGTACATTATCATTATTGACATGATTATATTTTGAAACATGTTAAATAATATGTTATTAGCTAACATCTTTAATCATAAATATCAAAATTATTAAATACCCAAAATATCGCCAAAGTATATTATTATTATCATTATTATTATTATTATTATTATTATTATTATTATTAGTAATTAATATACTTAAGTATTAAAATAAGGCAATATTTAGTTATAAAAATATAAATAGTAAATATAGAATATTATCATTATTATTACTACTTCAATTATTACTATATTATTATTATATTATTATTATTATTATTATTATTATTATTATTATTGTTATTATTATTATTATTATTATTATTATTATTATTATTATTATTATTATTATTAACCTTATTTGTACTATTATTATTAATATATATATATATATATATATATATTATTAACGTAATTATTTTTCAAAACATATTAAATGTAAGTAACTAACAATTTAGTTATAATTACAAAAATTATTAAATGCCCAAGTATTATTATTATTATATTTTTTATAATAATTACTTTTTGAAACCTATTAAATAATATGTGATTAGTTAAGAAATTAGTAATCAGTACTAAAATTATTAAATAAACAAAATTTCCCTAGAAAATATGAAAATATTTAGTAATTAATACTTAATATTTAAATAAGATAATACTTTTTTTAAATAGTATTTAGTTATAAAAATATAAATAGTAAATATAAATTTAAATGTTAACTTATAGTATTATAAATAAGATAAAATTTATATAGTGAATTAAATAATCTCATATTAATAATTAATGTATTGATAATATGAATTAAATGATGTATTAATTAGAAAAATGGTTATTAATTGGGGCAAACTAAGAATTGATGCATATGCATATTGAGCAAAATGTAATAGAAAACCGGCAATTTATCATATCATTACATGCTTTGCAAGTCCCCTAAAAAGCTATAATTAGCATCATGCTATTTTTCCAAGTATCCAGGAATACTAAAGGTCGTCTTAACACCATGCTCCAATCACATCAGAATATATAAAAATAAATAAAGTCAGAAATTAGTAAAAGGAACTAGGTAGTAAAACGGGTGCAAAAGTAAATAAAATAAATTATGTTTAAATATTTGTTTACAAACAGTTGGTAAACTTGAAAAGAAGTAATATTTTAAATAAAGGTCGCATATTAATTAAAAAATTAACAATCATCAACAAAAGGATGTAAAAAGGTGGTCGCAAGTCAATTGCAGAAATGATGGTTGGAACCTGGTTGGAAAAAACAATCCTAAATTGGTCACAAAAATAGTCGGACACAAAAAACGTAGACCTAAACCGGTCTATTCCCTATGCTTAATAAGTTGTGTTATGTTTTTTAAAATTTAAATAAGCTAATAATCTTGTTTTTCTTTTAGCCTCTTAATAGTATTTAAGATATAGATAAATATGATTTAATAATCATTTATTATTATCAATATTAGTCAAGTGAATTCATTTAAGAACATCAAGAACAATATATTTCATTCATCCATTAAGATAAGATACCATAACAGGAATCGATCATGATATTGTCCTTCTCTTCAAAGACTAACATTCCGGCAGTTAAGTATCTCTAATTTTGATGTCCATAATGTTAAATAACTGAAGAAAACATAACTAGGGTTCATAATTTAAACCATGTTTAAGGATATAATCAACAAAACAAATTTATTTATAATCACTTTAAACATAAATTCGCCAACCAATTACTTCACAATATTAACGTATCTTAGAACATCTGGCGTGTATCTCTCATTATTTAAAAGACCACCATCTTCTACGTACACAATAACTCTATCACACATGAAAAGTTAGATTAAACGCAAAACACACGTTTGTTTTACCAAAAAAAAAGAAATGAAATAAAAATAAAAGATGGTAGAACACTCTGTTATTTTTCAAGGAAATGGGGCTTCTATATTGTTGAGGAAGACAACCATTTTCAGTGTTTTGAATATGTGCAGTGGTTGTAGCTTCTCTTCCAACATTTTTTCAACAGAAAACACAAATAAAACCTAATAATATGAAAGGAAAAAAGAATGATGATAGGAGGGTTAGGGCAGTGTTAAGGTGGTGATGGCAACTGATCATATGTCAATATTTTAGTGTTAGTTGATCTAAATGCATGATTTACATCGTAATTTTTATGGAACAAGTTGATTTTATTTATGTTTTGATTCATAGGTGTTCGGAGTTGAAATGAGCATATTTAAGAGTCAAAGGAAGCAAAAAAGATGAAGTTCAGGGACTAGAAGTGCAAATAACAAAGATACAAATAAGGGAAAAAAATCAGTCAACCACCATATGATATGTCGGGGTGGGCTTATCATACGCCGCCGCCGTATCAACCACCGTATGTATGGGCGTATTTGGGAAGAAATTCAGAAGGTTGGGCGTATGAGGTGACGTATCATATGTCGGTTGGGCGTATGATATGCCGGTGGCAGTTTCAGCACTGGATTTTGAGGAATTTTGAGTCCATTTAATATCTAAATAGGGTTTTCAAATGATAACTTCTTCCAGACAAAAAATGACGAACTTTAGACAATTTTGGTGTTCCAAGGCTCCCCAAATCATCCACAAACATTCTCCTATTCAAGATCAAAGGCATAATGAAGACGATGAATGGCTAAGTTCGTGGTGGTTGCTTTTGGGTAGAAGATTATCCGTAAGAAAGACTATTGGTATGTAGGATTATAGTTTGTGCTTGAAATTTGAACTTTGAATGTAATGACAAGTTTTGATCAAGTTAAAGGTTCATTTATAAATAAAGTTGCTTATTGAATTATTAATTTTGGTTTTTTTGCATCGTTAACTCATTAAGCTTGATAGGTCACTTAATGTAGATGAATTAATAACATTGTTAATGAATGAGTCTTAAAAGTTTGATCTTTTATTATTACAATAATCAAAAGTTGAAATCTTGAAAAATGTGTTTTAACAAACCATAGTTAACGTGTCAATTGTTGATCTTGCGTAGTAATTGTTTTCATTATTTAAGTAAATTAGTTTTAAGTTTATTGCTTTATGCACGTTTGTTCTTGAATTCATTCAAAGTTTCAATCTTTACTTTCAAAGTTTGTGTCTTTTCATTAGTTGAGTCTTGTTTGTTACACACTTTCGACTAATTCCCAATGGAGATGATCTTAATTACCCTCTCACAATAAAGGTAGCTAAGACCGGTTTTAACTTGTTTTTTATTGAGCCTCGACAACCAAATCAGCAACCATCACTTATTGCAAAAACCATCAAGACCGTTTATGAAAATGCATAACCGATAACAGTTATTATCGTTATAATTGTTGTCAATTACATCAGTCGAAATATATATCTTGCCACTGGTAATCACTTTGCCACTAACCAATTTATTATCCCAATGATCAGTTTTGCTATGATCATTAGTTGATACCAAAACCAAATTTGCTATGTACATTCACTTACCACCGAAGTTCAACTTACCAACTATATACCAATCATTAAATCCAAGAAACTATTATCAGCCATTTAATTCCTAAGCAACTTTTATCAGCCAATTGATCCCTAAACAACTTTTATCATCTCGATACCCTACCAGGGTTGCCTCTTCTTGCACCTTGCTACCATGGGCCCTGCTCCTGGACCCAAGTTGTTCAACGGAATTCACCTCCTAAACTACCGATGCTTCTTAGCAATAAGAATATAAGAACTTTTATTAATCATGCGCTATGAATATCCCTTTATGCTTTAGTTTCTCATTTAGTCTTAAGTGAACGTAATTACCAAAATTGGAACAATAGAACTAAAATCATCAACAATGCGTAATGGTTTCAAAATTCAATAAAATCATGGATTTTATATACAAGGATTCTTAATGTCATTCTTGGTTTTGATTATTTAGTATACGAGACACCAAAAGTTGTACATCCCAATTAGTATTGAATGTTATTTGTTTTAGTTTGATTTTATATTCTTATTGTGTAATCCAGCCTAGCCTAAATCGGACCATATCAAAAAGATTTAATAATTAGCGATATAGAACCGACACCTAAAAATATCCTACCCCATATAAAAATTCTCTACCTACGCTACTTTATAACAAAGAATTATATTAGGCATATTTATGCATCTTATTATCACTTTGTGGATGTTTCTAATTTCCATATTGTTATTTTTTATGCCCTTGTAAATGTTGCGTTTGTTATTGCTTATACATATTTATGTGTGTAATATTTTGTTGTAAATGTTTAACTTGCTTATAAATGTTTATGTTTATGTGGTTACTAGATTATAGAACTCCATAATGTGTATTACACATTCTTAATCATTATACCCATCCATAGTCTAGGTCTTTCCATATAATAACAAAAAAACTTTCTAAATGGTTAACCCATAAAAACCTAGTAAGTAAAAATAAAATTAATAAATATAAACCATGAGAAAATAAATCTCACAATAATAAAAACATGTTTAAACAAAATATAACAAAGTTTTAAGGAGCTAAAATTAAGCTTTTGACAAACAATATTGCAGTTGTGAAGTAAAAATACTATTACGGATAGTTAGAACTACAAACTATAACATGGTGAATAAATATAATATAACTGACTATGCGATAACATAACGCAACCTGATTAGCAATTAACAAGTATACTAGACAAACAAAATTACATCACTTTTCCTAATAAACTAAGAAGTTGTACATATTCAGATTTGCATTTATATATACTAATATACCTTTTTACCAACATCGTATGAAGCTCTTGGTTATATGTTAACTACTATATTTTAATTTAATAAGTACTTTTGACGTTTTAAATATATTATCCGGAAATTGTTGATACATAAAATTATTTTATTTATTCTAAAATCATTCGTAAGTTATCTGTGAGAAATTAATATGTTTTATTTTTTAGTAGCTAAAAATGGGTTGATTAATATGTATGTAATGAATTGAAACTTAAGAAAATATTATCTAGTTATTAATAATAAATCATAATCACAACTCATGTTTACTAATAGAAATGTAAAAAAATTAGAATTTAGTTATTTGCTTTAAGATGAATTAAGTTAAATTACCCACCTCTTATTGACATACCCGCTCATGCATTTGTTATAGTTAAAATTAATGAAAATAATAAATTTCTAGTCAAACATAATTAATATATATAATACAATAGGGTGTAATTGAAAAATAGTGTAAGGTTCAATTAGAAAAACTCTTCCTCAAATTTGAAAATTGGTCAAAACACACGATCAAATGATCCACGTATATAGGTAAAATTGGGTAAACAATTTTAGTCGGAAAAACCATAATCAAGTTGAAGTAGAAATTGACACTTGTACTCGTGTCCTATAGATGTAAAGATTTATTAGAATTAGATTCGTAATTGAGATCCATTCTTAAAAAGCACAGGTTGATTTGGACAACTTAAATTAGACAACTAGACAATTTAAGTCTTTTTAAATTACACAAGCGGTTAAAACAAGTTGTTTATATAAAACTTACTATTTAAATAGTCCACAATCCAAATGCATCTCCTTAAATTACGCCACACCACCATAGCAACCTGTTTTAACCCAGTACTTGACCCTTTGACTAGCTATTAACCCAGCCGATCCTTCCTTTTTGCTACGCTTTAAGTTTTCTAATATGTTTTTTTGGCGTTTTATTCTACTATGACAATTAGAAGATACTGACTCGCTTCATGACTAAACAATACGCTTTTGGGGTTTATATAAAAGGAAAAAGAAAGTGAATTAAAGCGACCAGTTTTTCATTTTAAATTGAATCATAAAAAGATCTTGGAGTTTGATGATTATACTCTTGATATGTAATATTTAGTCATTATAAATTTTATATACAGAGATATATTGGCATTTAAAAAAGTTATAAATTGTTCCAAACCCATTGAATCTTCATCAACAAAACAAATTCTTTGGTCTAAGACTATGTGTAGTTGTTGTTTAGTTAAAATATTACCTAAATACCATGTAGATAAAAATCGTTTCACTAAAGGCTCTTTTAAATTAAGTGTAGTGGTTAACTAATGTTTAGAGCCCTTATTGATGCAATAAGTTACGAAAAGTTGTATTTGGTGCCCGTTAAAGGCTTGGAGCCTTATGAATTTTTTTTTTTTTTTAATTAGCTTGTAATGGTGTTTGAAGCCTCACTATCCATATCATCATGTTTGAAGGCCAAAACACCCACTACTTATAGTCTACGGGTTGTTCGGTATGCTATGATTGCACAATTCAAGATAAGTTTCCTATTGACAGGTGTAGCTATCTTTGATATTATTAACAAACCGTAAAATCTAGCCTTGGAAGAGAACACCACCTCCTCAATTCTTGTGAAAAAATTAACCCAAGACTCGGGGAATATTCATCGAGCTTGAGTGGAACATTTCCACCTTTGTAGATTATTTGTGGGTCAAATGGGGAAAACTAAGAAAAACCGGGACGACTCCTTGTAAAAAGGGAAACAAAAAACAGAGGAAAATGAAGAAATCTAGTGTGTCAACTCAGGAAACCTGGAAACCCGAGATGACTCCTTCTCTAAAATATATCGTAAACAATTTCAACTGTAAAATATTTATTGCAGGTATAAAGGAACACTAAATTTGACAGAAAATGAAATCAATACCAGAGAAAAGATCAACATTTTATTTCACTAGTTTTATGGCGATAAGGAGTGAAAACACGAAAGAAAAGAATATATTCTTTCAAACAAAACCGATAAAATCTAGTACATCACAAAAAAAAAAAAACATGAATTTGGTGAAGTCCGGATGCTACATCTGACCGACATAAAGTCAAAATCAACGAAAACAATATTAGAAAAACAAGTTATTAGTCAAAAGTCAAACACCGTAAAAAAAGACCTAAAAATATTAACACGGAACCCATATTTGATATTCGATATTGCTTGATCAACCGTGTACCATTATATATGAAGCCATCATCATTGTAAAGTTAAGTCTGTCTTTTAACATTTGCATCATTGTATAGAGGCCAACTTTAAAGACGGATTTAAACAAGTGTTGTAGAAATCAATTGCATCTCATGAAAAAAATTTTGTTTGATGTATATACGATCTAATCCTACCGGCCACTCAAAAAATTTTGATACCCAACCACGTAAATTTTTGACAATGTCTCCCAAAAAGTTTTGACATCAACAAAATTTAAAAATCAACCACCGTGAAAAACCAGTTTATAATTTTCAAGTTATATCATTATAAGCTATTTAATACATATCTTACAAAATTCTTATAAACAAGCCTATTACTTTATTAATTTCTAAAAATATTACTTAAATACGTAATAACTATATCAAAAAGATTAAGATCATAAATATATTAGCCAAACCATTAAACGATTAACCTATATAATAAACAATTCAGTTACAAACTTAAAATTACATTATTAGTGGCAATTGAATGGCAGATCAGCTAGATCATTAATATGTCTATGATTACACGACCCTCTCTTAGATTCAATCTGATATAACCCTAAGTTTTACTGTAATATTTAATTAGTTGCTTAATTATTTGATGTTAGCTTCAAATTTGTTGGTTTGAATAATTTTCTTTAAAATAGCTTGATTATTTAAAACTATAGAGCATATCTATAGATGACATAATCAGGTTGGTGATAAGAATTTGAGTGATAATAACTATATTCTAAAAAATAAAAACTCGTAGATGACAACTATACAAAATTGTATTCTTATTATGCATTTTAACGACAATTGATGTATTTTTACTATGTATATTTGAAAATTAGTTTGATTTAACTTTTTTTAGTTTGTGAATCTACCTGTTAAACTAATCTTGTAATTACACAATAGTTAAAAGGGTAGAAGTAATTATGTTATAAGTTTATTAATTATTTAATTGAGTTCGTATAGATTATGAGTTAGTTTGTGTATTATTTTATTATTTAGATAGTGTTTGAGTTTGATTAGAGTTGGCATTTGTTTAGTAAAATACTGAATCAAGGGTTTTTTTTATAACTTGTCTCACTTTTATTGAATACAAGAGTCGATCTTAGGTCAAAACTTTCTCATTATCCCTTCTCTATCTTTATGGGCGAGATGCCTTCTCTCTTCCCTTCCGGCCCTCTAACGTTCCATACCCCTGCCAGCCATTCTCTATGAATTTCCCTCTCCCTCTCCTTTTTTACGTCTGATTTGCATGCTTCTTGATCTTCACTTGCAAGGTCATGAAGGACTGTTACAATGAAAGAAACATGAGTTTATAAAGCATGGTCTCGATATCATGATTTAGCATGAATTATAAAACTCATCAAGTATAAATACTTAACTTATTTATTACGGTGTTATTATTTTGATTATTCTACGAAATTACTAGTACAAATATAATTAGTTGATCATATTCAATAAAGGCAAATTATTGGACGCCATGGTCAATGATATCAACCCGCGGATAAAAAATGAAAAGATTATTTTAGTTATTTAATTAATAATTTTACTTTTATACTTTAAACCCTAGAATCTTTAACGTGATTTTATCAAAGAAAAGTAAATATTTTTAGTTTTTAATCTTTATAAATCCTTAAATACTCTTCTAATGGAGTGTGAAATACTAGGTTTGCTTGAAATTATCAAATCTGAAACATGTTAGTAGATAAAATTCATCACTTGGATTTATGTCTAGTAATAAAAGTCAAAGGCTCTTTAAAGAAGACTAATGTTCAAATGTTGACATGAGGTAGATAAAGAATTTTTTTATAGTTTAAAATAATAAATGAGTGTGTAAGTTGTAGTTCTAAGGAAAAAATAAACAAAATTCATTAGGTTAAATATCAAAAGTTAACCATCCAGTGAAAAAATACAAACCATTTTTAGGATATTGAAAAAAAACATTGTTACTTTATAACATGACATGTACTAATGTAAGATCATTGTATACATATTCAACTTCGATACCAATGATTGCAATATTTAATTGTTGTTAGCAATAATAAACAAACGTAACAAGTCAAACTTACATATTGATTAACCATGGTTATTTAGGAGAGTAACTTTGGACTTTAATTTAGGAGAGTTGCTTTCGACTTTAGAGTAAAACCAGAAGTTAGAGAATAAAATGACCGGGTACGTTAGAGAGTAGATTATGATGCTAAAAGAGATTCTAAAATTTATTCCAAAAGAGAGTAAAAGTTTTCCATATGTTCTTGATTGCCGGGGCCAATATGTTAAACAATCTTTAAAAATTTGAATGAGACCAGCCTGTCAAGGGTCCTCGTCCACATATCGGCTTCAGGATGGGATGCAGGTCAAGCCAACTAGCCAACAATGTTCACGTCGATCATAGGGTAGTCATTGTCTTGGTTAGTCACGTGTCCTTTCATTAGAGGACATGTGAGTGACACGTCCACTAAAATAAAAAGAAAAAGAAAGAGTCAATGACTATTATAATAATATAACTCAATAAAATGATTGTTACAACTATTATTATTTTAAGTGTATATAACAATATCAGTTTTAGTAAACTCATGTACTACACGTGTTGAATAAATAAAATATTAAATAGAATAAATTATTAATTATAAAACAATATACTAAGACATGATATGATTGGAATTACGTATGAGTAATAACTATAAGTAATAAAACAATAATAAGAACTTTTTAAATTTTTTAGTTTTTTTAAAAGATAAAGTAAATAATTTTGTTTCAAAATAACGTTTAAAAAATTTTCATTTTTAAAAATTTCCTTACTATAACTTCTTATAGAAATAACATTAATAAATCTATTTCTTAATTATTAAAAATCTAATTACAATGTAAAAATAAATAAATAATATTATTAGTAATTAATATAGTTATTTAATTGAAGAGAGAAGCGAAAAAAATTTGATAAGAATAAATGTAATGCTGACACGTGTCACAAACATTTACTTTTTTATTAGAATAGAAAGATAGTTAAAACTTACTATTTTTTTTTTCACACTTAAGGATATCAGCACTGCTATTAGGATTCGACTGTTTGACCCGATGTTATCGTATGGTATACGGTAACTGCTTGGACCCGGAACCTTTTTCAAATGTATAATAATGGAGTTCTTGGTATGAGAGAAATTACTTTGAGGAGCCTTTTGGGAAAAGTATTAAAACGAGAGTACACATACAGCAAAGTTTTAATTTATGGAATTAGTAATTATGATTTTAACCAAATATTTTATTCGTTGTGATTACTTTAAATATTTTTAGTAGAAACTACATTATTAATTTGACCAGATATTTTAACTTAAAATAGGATAAAATTCAAATGATACAAGAAAATTTCAACGACTCACGAAAAATAATAAAAACTAATATTTTATTAAGATAAATATCATTATTATTAAAATACAATATCGTTAAATGAATTTAAATGAATCGATTTACAATTATTTATATATTATAAATTTTACATATGTGTAAGCTTACAGTTTACACATTTATAAGTTTATCATATACATGTTTGTAAGTTTTTACTATTTACACATGTGTACATTTTATAAATATAAAAATACATAAAATTATCACATGACTTATTTAACGATGTTATATTTTAATGATAATGTTAGTACTAACGTTAAAATAATTTTTTTTTAACTGTCTTTTACGGGTTTTCAAAGAACTCATAAAATTTAGAGTAAACTTTACTTTGTTCTCTGTGGTTTGGTCTAAATAACGGTTTTCATCCCAAAATCTTGATTTTGCTTCCTGTGGTTTGCAATTCTAATGACATTTTAGTCAATTTATTGACAGATCTAATTATGCCATTTATTCATTTAAAAGACCAGTTATGTAATTTTATTAAAATGCTAACTCCAATCCCCACCACCACCGGCCCCCCTAACCGAACCGACCACCATCACCGACCCCACCACTGGCCTCCATCACCGACGTAGCCACCTGCCACCATCACAACCCCTCTTTCATCTCTATCCCACCGGACACCAAAACCCACCCACCACCTCCTGCCACCAAAACCCACTTGGCCACCTCCACCATCACACCTCCACCCACCTCCACCATCGCTCCACCTCCGCCACTACCACAACACGAGCACCACCAAACCACCACACTACAACACCACCGCTATCACAAACACTACAACCCCAACACCGACGATTCCAATACCACCACCACTGCCACCGTAACACCCCACCACCTCAATACCTTCTCAGCTCTAAACACAACTAGTACTGTATACTTTATAGAGTATAACAAGAATAGTGGCACCTCCATTGCCACGTGGTATATCTATTTTCTTTTAAAATTTTCACTTTCATATGTAATAATATATAGAATAAATGCTTTAAACCAGTTTAATTTTCTAAAAACTTGATTATTTTGTAATAACTTTCGTTCGTTAATTAAAAAAGAAGAGAATGTACAACTTTCTTTAGTTTTTATCAATGTTATGATATAAGTTTTCTTTGAAAACGAAGTTATATTCGAAATCGATTGTTTTTTTATAGTATTTATGAAGGAGTACGACTTTTACGATGGGCACGCTTTCGAGGTTTTATAGTGCAGTGAAGCTCACTATGACGGAGTATATGTTACAATTTTATGATGTCGGCATGTATTTTTTGTGTCTTTCTTAATGGTTAGGGTTTTACATTGGAATGACAACCGTTGTGACGTTTTTGGTGTCCATGTTTTATATTTCACATTGGGAAAAACCTAGTTAACATTAAAAGTGAATTAGCAACTTATTTGAAGGCCTAAAGCAAAATCGATACGTGAGGCCATTTTATAAAATTATTTAGCACACCTACCATTTTCTTTTATTAAGTCTGGGTGCGAAAATGATAAAACCGTATAGTTTATAGTTGATGAAGTTACAAAAATTGTATATTAACAGATAACTATTATATGTTTATGTAGGTTAAAACTTATTTTCTAGATTTATTAAATGCTCATTGTTAATAAACTAACATGATAACAATGAACTTTTTCAAGTTTAACTTTTATAGTGTTACTGTAAATCTTAAAATATATATAAGCTATAAATTATTAGTTAGCTATATAAACATGCTAATCACATAAATACACAGACACTAAGATACATGCTTAGCGTATAGCATAACAAAAGGAGTTTTAACTTAATTATAACTATAAGATAATGAATAGGGAAAAATATAAGTTGAAATATAAAAGCCAATTACTTTTGTGTTAAAATTAACAGTTTTATATTATGCAATATGCATAATAATGAAAATTCTAACTTCTAAATGTTATATGATGTAGTCCCTTTATATTATAAACTTGCTTCACTTGTTTAACGAGACGAAACTAGTTTTCTTACCCGTCGCGTGTTGCGGCGGCTTTGTACCCGACGTGATTTTCGGAACTAAATTTACAACAATAACCCGAGTCATTTCCGATTACGTTCAAACGTAGACTGACTCGAATTTATACCAATACATATAGAAAAATGTGAACATAATAAATTATTCTTATAAATAAATTGTATAAGAGTAAACCCGAAACTTTAAAAACTTGAGGGGTTTAAATGATATTTTATAAAGTTTTTAAAAAGTGTTAGCAGATGAAAGTTTAAGGATTGAAAGTAAGGCATATACAAAAATAAGCACATATATGATTGCGCGTAGCATTGCGTTTGCAAATTTGTTACACGCGTTACGATATGAACACTAACGCACCTAGGTATATAGAGAAACATTTAAAACAATATTATGCATATCATGTTGCGCCATAACAATTTCTAATAAAGTAATTTAACTGAAAGACTCACGCGTTGTGAAATAATCGTACGATGACATTTACGTGGTTTACTACACGTTGTGGCGCGTATAAGAACTTCGTTACGTGCGTGTAGCCTACTATTTAATAAAATAAATATTAAAAAAGTAAAGAAATTATTTTTCATTACAATATAAAAGTATAAGAAAAGTAATCAAAGAGAAGAGGAAAAAAAAAAAAAAAAAAAAAAACTTAGAGGATACTTCCACGGGGTTCAAACCCGCATCCTCAACTACCTCACATAAAAGCCAAACCAGCTAACTTAAGCATGTATGGTTTTGTGTTAAGCTTCTGAAAAATTGATACTTAACATGTAGTAATAAAATCAAACAAAAAATTTTGAAAAAGGAAAAAAGTTGCATGACCAATCAGTACGGTGGACTTCTACCGACCTTGTTAAATGAGTAGTAGTATAATTAATGCAAAAAATCACATGCTTGCATATATACTCCTCATTAATTACATTACATCTCAAATGACACCCCAAGTTACAACCTCAAAACATGTTAGCATCTTGATACCTAGGCTAAAGGCCATTTGATAAAATAGATATTTGATGTATCTATAATTTTAACTTATTTTTCTATCAAATGCTTGTTATTTTGTATGTAATGCCTTGCAAACATGAGATCTCAAATGAGGGATATGATTCTTGTGGAATATATATTTTAAGTGAATTATGTATTTGTAAAAGAAGTTTAAAATTGTTTTTTGACTTCGGCATCGTCATGACAACAATATTGGCGTGGAAGATGGCTCGAGCAGCACACATTGCCCAAGTGGTGTTTATGATGGCATCGGCAGTGGAAGGGTTGTGGTCACACGTGAAAGATGAGAATGTGAGAGGAGGTTGGCAACACAGTCACGCGGCGTGAGCATGGCTCCGATCACGCAGTGGCAGACCACCCCACTTTGCGCGTGACAGCAATAAGATGGTGAGGTGGCTGTTGCGCCGATGCCCTTTCCCGTGCCACTTTGTCCCCCCTATGCGGATGTTTGGGTTGAGGGTTGAATTTGAAGGTGTGAGTTTAAATGTGTCGGATTTAAGGGTTTGTGCTTGAAAGAATATAGTTGATGCATGTCCTTCATGACTGTGTTGGGTTTATTATTCCATATTAGACCATCTCTAAAGGGGAGGTTTTTTGGTATTTTTTTAATGTAATTTGAATAAGAGAAGGGGTGAGGCAGAGAAAATATAAAGGATTGGAGTTCATTGTTAAGAACATGACTTTTTGAGTATGTGAAGGAGACGTAAGGAGAAAGAGTGTGATTTTGTGCATTGTGAGTGGGTATGTGAAATAAATGGTGAGTCGGCTGTCACCTAGGACTCGTTTTTCACACTCCTATTAGTGATGCTCTTAATTATCGTTCAAGTTAAATGGTGTAATCAAGCATACATTCACACTAATTATGACATATAAAAATCAAGTTTAATTGTTTAATCGACTGTTTAAGAACTTAGAATCAACTGGTGAAGATTGATCTCTTAACTTTATTATTAATTTATTTTATTCTTAAAATATGCGGTTATGCATGTATAATATCAATAAACCAACTTAATTGTTTTACACAGTCAAACTGAACCATTTTAAGAGTTCTAGTCGACCCAATCAACCACATCATTTTGATTTTACAGTGTTCAAACCATATTTCAGTCCGCCGAATAAAACCATGAAATTTCCTAATTAGTTTTGGCTTTAATTTCAAGTGCAAACTAAACGTCAACTTAAATTTAAGAAAGAGAAAGTAATGCATGAAACATATTTAACTATTCATGTATTGTTAGTATATGTATTATATATACTTGAAAAAGTCTGAACTTTAAGATCTTCCTTTCAAACATGTAACCAATTAAATCTCTTAACCTTTTTACTTGGTTTGATGACGCGGTGGTCACGTCTTCTTATTTTACCATGCAATCTACATATTTCAGTTATTTTTAAGCCTTTGTTATCTTTATTTTATTATTGTTGTTATGATTTTTCTTGTGATGCGACCAATTCTGCATATTGTTTCTTCATCCTCATCGATGAGGTTTATCAAAATGGAACAATTCAAAGTCAATGTGGGAAAGTCAACCTAGTTAAATTAACCGCAATTGAGTAAACTTAATCTCACTTCACATGATTAAATAATCGATCCATTGAAAGATAATCAAACCGGTCCACAAATTTGTGATGATTTTGCTACAGAAATCATTCGTCGCAGATAATCCAACGTAATGACTCAAAGGTTCAAGTGGAAAATCAAATTCCATTTCGATTCAAGAATGAAATCAATTGAAACGGATAGCAAGAAGGAAGCTATAAAAATCTTAATAGAAAACCAAAAACAAAAGCAATCTATAAGCATCAATAATAAGGAATTAACAATTTACGCTACTTAAAAATTACATATTTTCAAAAAGGAATTGAATTTTTTTATGAATCTCCCACAAAAATATATTGATCGGTAATTTTTGTCGGAAAAAAAAACAATCTCTAATGTCGTTAATAGTTAAAATAAACAAATTAGATTTTTTAATAGTTCAAACTATTAAGCATTACCCCAATAATAATCTATAAAAAAAACAAACCTATCAGACTAATAATCCGACGTTTGAATAGAGAAACCTGAAATCCCTTATGGTTTTATAATATATAATGTTGATTGGCTTAATGGTTTCAAAGAAGTTGAACACTTCTATAAGAAAATATAAAATACTGAAGGTAAGCTTGCTAACAACGTAACTACTATATAAACACACGAGTATCGAAGGATGAAGAGATCATATATACCTAAAGACATAAACATAACTACAAGCTTCTAGCCATTAATAATCACCTTGGACAATGGAAAAAAAGCAAATAGCCATCATCGGGGCTGGAATCTCCGGCATCCTCGCCTGTAAATACTGTCTTTCCAAAGGCTTTAACCCCATTGTCTTTGAGTTTGAGTCTGATGTGGTGGTGTATGGACTAAAACCATAAAAACCACCAGGCTCCAGCTACCCAAATCTATGTATCAGTTTTCGGACTTCCCATGGCCGCCTTCTATCACCGACGCCTTCCCTAACCAACAACAGGTGCTAGACTACATCCGATCCTATGCCACACATTTCAATCTCAGACCCCATATCAAGTTCCATTCCCGAGTCAAGGGAATCAGCTATGATGGACCATCGTCCGATGCGTGGTCTCTTTGGAATGGCACCGGAGAAGCATTTTCGCCCCAAGGCAAGTGGCATGTCACCGTCGAAGACATTCAAACCGCCACCACGCAGGTATGTGTGTGTATGTATGTATGTATATGTATATATCTATTATATATTGAATTTTTGAGTGTTTTAGAGAAAATATATATGTTTTATGAGGTTTTATGAAAGTGTTTTTGTTACTAGAGAGTTCGCTACTTTGGATAGCAAACTCTAAAATACAATAGTTTATTTTAGAGTTCGCTATTTCAGGATAGCAAACTCACTAGAAACTAAAACATTGTCAAAAACCTGCTAGAATCCATATATTATTTTTCTTTACCAACAACACCAATACAAATCTAGAAAATTCATATATGTACATATAATTCATATTTTATCATGCATGCATGAATTATTAACTTATTCATCTTACTGATGAAACAACTGCAGGTTTACACAGTAGATTTTGTAATTCTCTCTTTGGGAAGATTCAAAGATGTTCCAAAGTTGCCTGATATCGCGATTGGAAAAGGCATAGAACTATTCCAAGGCAAGGCGATACACTCCTCGCAATATGCATCCATGGATCACGACAAAGCTGAAGAATTCGTGAAAGGGAAAAAGGTTGTCGTTGTCGGGTTTGGGAAAACAGGACTAGACATTACAAGAGAGTGTGCATCAGCAAACGGTTAGTTGCAATAAACTGCTTAACTTGTTAAATTCTTGCACATTAGTATATACCTTAACTTAAATTATGATTTATATTTCCAGGCCCAGATCATCCAACTACGATATTGTACAGGCGCGATCATTGGAGGCTAGGGGACTGGTATCCATGGGGGATCCCGTTGGATAATTTCATCTTTAGTCGCTTCACCGAGCTTTGGTTCATAAGCCTGGAGAAGGTTTTCTCCTTAGTCTTCTTGCCACATTACTATCGCCTCTAGTAAGTCCAAGATCACCTCTTTACACCCAGTGGCTGAGCTTGAACCAAACCTTACGGGGGCGGAGGTAAAAGTAAACTATTTTAGAGGGGGCAGACTCTATATTTATTAAAAAAATTTCCACTACCGGACCGAAAATTTACACTACCGAGCTAAAAATTAACACTACTGACGAAAAAAGAGCCCCCCCCCCCCCAAAGAAGCTTCGCCGATGTTTACACCTTCAAAACTAATGAATTAGTTAACTAAACAAACAAACAAACGTACCAGTAATATCATGCTGGTAAAGTTGGGTCTGAGAAAGATAAGATGAAATAACCTTACCCGCATCCTAAAAATCCCAGGAGACAGAGAGACTGGTGCCATAATGAACAGAATTGTTGTAGATTATGTATATATAATATGAAACTAGCTTATAAATAATTAATAGGTGTATGTTCTTATTTGATCTAACAAGCACCATATTAACATATGATGTAACAGCGTTGGGCAATCTGGAAATTTGTGGAACTTTACGTCAAATATAGTTTTCCGCTTGCCAAGTATGATATGGTGCCACAATATAGCGTCTACCAAGACATCAGCTCGGGTTTAATTATACATATGCCAAACCCCAAAAACTTCTTCGACGAGGTCGAGAAAGGAAGCATCAAATTGAAGAAATCTTTAAGTTGTAGGTTTTATGACAAGGGGATTTTGACTGAAGAGGATAACTCAAAGATAGAAGCGGACATAGTTATTTTTGCCACCGGATTCGACGGTGTACAAAAACTCAAATCTATTTTTCAATCACCAAAATTCGGTCACTACATTGCAGGCAAACCACGAGTTAGTCTATACAGGTTAGTTAGTGTTAGTGATATATTTCATCTAATCAACAACTTATAAATTCTATCTAACATATATCGGTAACGGTAATACTCAATAATATTGTCAATATTGTTTAGGGAATCATCCATCCTCACATACCACAACTAGCAATAATTGGATATACTGAGAGCTTTTCCAGCCTTTACATGTCGGAAATGAGGTGTCAATGGTTAGCGGCATTTCTTGATGGTGTGTTCAAGTTACCAACTGTTAACGAGATGAAGAAAGATATCGCGCGATGGGACGAGTATATAATGCAATCATCTGGGGAATTCTATCATCTATCAACAATTTGTGGTCTAGAAATTTGGTACAATGATCAACTATGCAAAGATATGGGTGTGAATCCTATGAGAAAAAAAGGATTCCTGGCTAACATATTTAAACCATATGGTCCCTTGGACTATACGCCGAACAATGAGCTCAGCTAGTAGCTGTATCACTCTTCCATGGTCTGATCTATATTAAGTTATAAATATATGTTTTGTTTTGTTGTTCTAATAAGGTAATAATCAGATTATGTAATTTACCATTTAATTATGATAACATTGTACTGTAATCCCTTAAGGTTTTATCATTCTACTTTATAATTACACTGTATTATGTTGATCAACCTTTGTTAATATAGGGAATAGTTTCACACTTTCATTTTCTTTCACCTGATGCAACTTATTGTGCTTCATTTTAACTCATTTCCACGAGCTACTAGAAAACTTAGCATTTGCAACTAGAATGATTTGTAACTGAAATCAAACTGGTCACATATATGAAAGTTGCAAAAGAAGTCAGGCGCAAACCACTCGCAAAACTAGTGATAGCAAACCGGCCACAAGAATTGTAACAGGCAAAAGTTGCCTTTAAATTCGGTCCCAAATTAACTTATCGTGAAGCACTCGCAGAATGAGATTATCCATGAGGTTTTGCGACTGATTTTTAGGTCGCAAATCTGTCACATATGACAATAGTTACGATTTGCGACGGAACACACGATAGTAAATGCCCAGTCAGTCTAGTTGCATATCATTCAAGTTACTGCTACATGGTATAGGCTGTTGCCTCTTGAGAAAATACCAGAGTTTAAATCTTGACATAAAGTAGTTTAGAAATTAATGTGTTTTAAGAGTAAGAGTAAATGAGTGTGTGAATTTGAGGTCTAACAAATCTACACAAGAATGACACAATGATAGTTTTTAGTGTTATTTTGGTTTTGGTGAATTCAATGATATAGGTACTCGGATTCTCGTAGATATCGACACATGTTTTAGAGATTCGTTTATACAGTCATGATGTTGTTACCGAATATGGTATTTAATAGGTCGTAGACGCCACTTAAAATGAATATGTTAAAAGTGTTCGAATAAGAACTCATATCAAATGTAGAACATTGTATTATAATTACCATTACAAATACATTAACAGCGTTTAAATACAATGTTTTATAAAAAATTAACCAATATGTGTAACCATTAATCCGATTATGAATACATTTGATACCTGTGAAGTGTGTAAAGATTCAGGACACTCTTATCGGCATCAGGAGATAAGTATTTCCCATTCCCCCTGTCAAGGTCGAGCTCAAGTGGAAATTCATACAGATCATTAATCTACATAATGAATTGTTTATGAGAACTAATGTTCTTAAAGACAAGAATATGAAGCTAGTTAAAGATTATATAATGATTGATCACCATTATCAATATAAATTAAATAAATTCCCTTAAGAAGTGCAAAAACAATTCTCTCTCATTCATCCGTTAGATTAAAACATCATAATGGGAATCTATCATGACATTATTCTCCTCTTCAAATATTAGTATCCCCACAATTGAGTATCTTTTATTTTGATGTTCATTACGTTAAATGATTGAAAAAACATAGCTAGGGTTTTATGATTTTGAGTCATGAATCAACAAAACAATTTCATTTGTATCAGAAGTTATGTCATTTATAGTTAACATGTTTATGTGTTCCGTATAGTTTGTTGAGAGTAGTTGATAGTTATATTAGTTGTGGGTTTCTAGTAGTGAGTGCTTTATTATCCACTTATGTGTACTTGGCATTCATTTTGTATTTTTGTAATCTTAAAGGAAAATTTCTTAAAATCTCTTTTGATCAAGATTTTTTCTAAAATGTTCTTTGAACAAGTTATCTTCAAAAATGTCCCAACGCTAACAGAATTGTCTCCGTCCCTTAAATAGAATCGCATGAACTATCATTCAATTGACATGATTTGTCCACGTGTCTAAATATGTTCGATCGAACCTATATAAAATTCAATCGAACCTATTTAAAGTTCATCCAAACCTATCTTAAATTCGACCAAACCTATCTTAAGTTTGACCGACCTATCTTAAGTTCAACCGAATCTGTTTACAAATGAGTTTGATCAAACTTAAACACAGTCGAACAACCATGTTTAAAGTTCGAACGACCCTATTTATGTTCGAACGACCCAATTTATGTTCGAACGACCCTATTTACGTTTGGATGACTCTATGTAAGGTTCGGAAGATTCTATTTAAGGTTCGGACAACCCTATTTAAAGTTGAGACATTTTTAAAAAATAGGTTAATCAGGGACAAAAGTGAACAAATTAAAACGATATTTTGGGAATTTTCATAAAACAACTTCTATAGTTTGGAACAAGAAAACATCTACATTTCAAGATGTACTTTCTCCCCCAAGATTTAGCCTAATATATATCTAGTTTAGTTTTTCATCATGTTTGCTGGTGCAGATAATACACATGTGTAAATACCACAAAGGGAAAACGTAGATGGTGCAAATGAATAGAGTGTTACTCAATGGTAATATATACTCAAGCACAAGAGAAATTGCATTAAAGCAACACCATCAAAAACCTCATGTGATGGGAATTGAATTTGATCAAAGATAACACTTTAAGGTTCATTAAGCTTTTTAGGATGGCACTAGAGATCGATCAACTGATACAGATCTACGATACTGGCATAACTTTTTTTTTTGAACGGCTCTGGCTTAACTAATTAACTACAAATTATGGTCAATGTACATTTGCTCTTGAATAAATACCTGAAAGCATAAGCATATCATCTAAAACTTTTGATGCCTGCACGCACAAGACTAATTAGCAACAAAATATATGACTTGATTTTTATTGGGAAATGATACCAAGTAGTGAAACTCTGGTTTGAACCAAGCACCTAAACATGCACTCCAACTCTGTAGGTTAATCTTGAAGGGTTAAAGCCGGGTCATGGGTCGGCAGTCATAGGTCAAACGGGTTAGTTGAAGTTGTCAAGCAGTTTCTAAGCGGTTTAGGTCTTGTGATCATGAGTTCAACTATTTAGAGTATGTGCATGTGTCTTAGTTATGGAGTAGAGGATCTAACTAGAGTTATGAATGAAGGACGAATTGCAAAAAGAAAACTTAATTTCATTCTGATCGTATGTGTGTTTTTAGTGTGTGATTGGGGCCTGAACCAACAAACTCAGTCTTCATGATTTCAATCTGATCTGCAATCTGCTCTGTGCATAGGTGCATTCTTCACAATTCCCACTCCATTCAACAATCCATATTTACATTATATACAAAATGCAGCATCAATGCTTTGAATTCGCATTCATTTATGAACCGATTTTCTTTTTGATATTTACATGCTACCATCCCTTTGTGAATCAACTTTGAAACCAAAACTGACCATTTGTTTGTCTTCAAAATAACATAGACTTAAAAATATTCCTTTACCACATGCTTGTAGCAAATATCTAAGCAAATGTTTTGTTGCATGTGCAACTGTCCAGAGAGGTTGTGTTTTGTGTAAATTAGCTAAGAAGCTGAACTATGTGCCAAACATTTGTCTGGTAATAGTCAAGTATATTGGTTTGCATATGAGCTTTTTATGTAATTAATTACCTCTAAGGGAAGTTCATATTTTTTATATGAATTTCAAGATTAGAACTATAGGCAACTTTATGGTTTCCTATTTAACACACTACTTTCTCTCAACAAGTCCAAAGTATACATCCAGCACATAGTACAATTTTAACCTTCTCTAACCTAGACCTAGTGTTCTCTTTGAATGTATATAAGTCATGTATCAAAAGTACTGTGAGTAGAAGATAACATATCTTGTATCGTCTTTGGTCGGACTTAAAACAAAAAACAAACTAAATTTGAATGATGGTACCCAAGAACACATTTTTGAAGGTAATATTGGTATGCAGTGTATCAGTACCAATGTGACGATTTTCAGATGTCTAATCATTTAATTAAATGATGCATGTTAGGCACATGATGAAATGTTATTGGTTGTAATAGATTACTAAACACCTTTGTCAAATTAGTATCACATGTTTCCAGCATCCATCCATCCAAGGCATTTAAGTAGCAAGATAAGCAAGTTTAACGTATACATTGTTTCGATCAAGCTCATAATCAGTTTCACCTGTTGCCACTGATGTCACCAGGGCATGGTTGATCACAAAACTATGGTATACTCTATAATAACCACAAACGCTATGTTTGAGGACGCCATGGAAAAATTAGCTTCCTTTTGCTAAAGGATTACTTGCATTCATTTGATTGCCTATTGAATAAAGTGAGCATTTGTGAAGTTGAAAGGATTGAAGAAAGAGACAAAGCCCTATAAAGATGTTTAAACAAACACTTGATGCATTAATGAATGGATGCACGAAACATGGTTATTCTGTGTGTAATATGTATTTGGAGTGATGTAGTGAAAGATGCACCATTTATGAGTGTAAGAGCATCACCAATAGAGAATCAGAAAAAACACTAAAAATCATACCTAATCAATGCCACGTCAGAAAAATATTAGTTTTTCAAAATCTTTAAAAACATTTCCAATAAGAAGACTCAAAAACATCCTAGAATTTTGACATATCATCACTACCTTTTCTATTTTCATCCACTATTATTTTTCTTTCTATTTATTTTAAATATAAAAAGTGCAATTCACCTACTAGTGATCCCACCATCATTCATTTTTGCAAGTTCATGATGATGAACTTTTGCATTCAAAAACAAAGACCACAATAGGGGTGCTGTTAAAAAACAACCACATAGGCACAGAAAATGACCACAAGCCCTTATTGGGGAGGGTCTTATACGGTTGCATAAAAATCAAGATATTAAGAAAATAAATTGACCATTCTTGTATGGTCACAATCGTACTCACACAATGTCTAAAAAAGCCACTTTACTTGAACTTCACCTATTTTGAGTTTTAAGAAATTGGGTTATATAGTGACTGTACCGGTACCGTCTTGACCGTACCCGCACGGCCCTCCACAACCTGATCGATGTGGTGGATTAAATGCAAAAATTGACTTTTCTTGTTCAATTGAGGAAGGGAGAATGCTAGGGAAGTTAGAAGATAAAGGGGATCATAGAAGATTGAATGACACAAGCCTTCTATATCAAATTCCACAACAATTACTTTCAAAATCATCAACCTTCAACAACAACCATGGCCATATTACACTAATTCATTTGTAATCACTACCGGGTGCTTGGTTCGTGTCTACAACTATGTTCACTTTGATTTTTATAAGTACTAGACTTGGATTTGGTATTAGTCATTTGCATATGAGGATGTTAGAACAATCTTAGGATTTGTTGTGTGATTGTATTGCAAAGGCATCTTATATATGGTTTCAATATATATGTCATTTCTAGGTCTATGAATCAGTAAACCACATAGTGTTATGTTGTTACCATACTAATATGTTGATTTCGTTCTAACATGTCTTTTATTGGTCTTGTATCATTAAGTAACTATATACATTATATTATCCATTGTTAAACACATTAAACAATGTCTATGATATTGATATATAAACTAAATATTAGTTTCGGTCTATTATGTATATATTAGAAAGTCTATGTTTGTGTCTAGTATGTAATTATTTAAATATATAAGGGTCAAGTATGTGTTAATAGGAAACCTAGTGGTTGGTTCTAGGGCTATATATACCCCTCATATGTATGTGTCGATGGTATGATGACCAATTGTATGTATGCAAGCAATTTGATAATAAATCTCTGCAAGTTTATCAGGTTTATCATCGTTGTTCAACCGATCTGTATCTCTGATTTACCAATAATCTGGTATCAGAGCACGGTTAATTGATCCAAGGGAAGGGGATTCGAAGGAACAAAAGCAAGGATCTTGTCCTTCGCTAAGCGTTTGACTTTTTGATCATTTGATTCCAACAGAAATTGATTCGGTTTTGAAGAATCGAACAAAGTTACGGTTCATTTTCCATTCGCTGCAATTGGCAGATCATTCCAACAAAGATTGGTGCCTGCAATATCGAGTGAATCAAGAACAATTGCAGATCCGAGTTGAAACGGTGGGTTCCTCGGTGTTGTAACATTCAAATTGAAAGGGTTTGAACATTAAAAGTTGTTTTGCATTCTTGATTTCTGTTCAATCGCACAAACGAAAGAGACTAGTGGGTCTTTTTGGATTATTTAATTCTCAATTCAAGAATTAAGTTTAAGAGATTCTTTGTTGGTTTAGATTCACTAAAAGTTCTTCTCGTTTGTGGAAGAAGCCACGGTTGTGGTTCGAGCGATTTGACAAAGAAGATTAGAATCGATTCAAGTTTTAATTCGTGTTTGATCGGATTATCCTTCATATTACCCGTCGAAAGTGGAGGGTGCCGGGGCTGTTTGAGTTCAAAGAATAGATACAAAATTGTTTTTGTTGTCTGTTTGTTGCGTGAATTCAAAGCGAACGAGGTTGTTTTTGAACAACCAAATTCATTGGTGTGTTCGAGTTTGAGTAATCAAATAAAAATTTTAAGTTCCTTAGTGAGTATTGTTACTTGAATCACACAAAAAAAAATAAATCAAACTGAAAGCGGAAATCGATTCTGCTTGGTTTAAACCAAAAGAATAGAAACCTAGTGTGTGTTTCTTTGAAATTCAGTTTGACTTTTAGAAGTTGACTTGCAACCTCAAAAGAAACGAAACAACTCCATGTTGTTTATTGTTGAATTACAAGTAACGGAACACAGACCTTATGTGTGTTTTTGGTCTCGTTTGGTGATCGTGAAACACAAACAAGGGAAAGGCGAATCTGAACAATTCGTATTGCAATTTAAACTCCGAATATTTGATGTTCGTTGAGTATAGCAAGAGCAAGCTTCGAATCAATCGTGGTTCGTTAGAATAGCAAATCAAATTGCACCCTTTGTGGTTCATAGAAAGTTAAAACAAACCCGTGTGGTTTGTAGCAAGTTAAAACAAACCCGTGTGGTTTGCAGCAAATCTCAAACCTCTTTTGGTTCCATAGCAAGTTAAACCGAACCCTTGTGGTTCATAGCAAGTTAAGCAAACCCATTGGTTTGTATCAAGTCGAACCTTTGGTTCAAATAAGTCGAACAATTATTTGTTCAATAGAAAGTGCAAATAGAATCATTTGATTCAACTTTGCAATAAAAGATCAATCTTTGGTCAAAGCAAGTTAGTGCATAAAAACCTGATTAGCAAGTTGGTCAGGAGCACATCAAATCTGGTTAGCAAGTAGGCCAGAAGCAAGTATAGCGAATTGATCAAAATTCGAGTCCAATTAGCAAGTAGGTTGGATAATTTTTATCAAATTCACAACAGCAAGAATCTGATCAGCAAGTAGGTTAGAACCTGATTAGCAAGTTGGTCAGGGGCAAGACAAAACTGGTTAGCAAGTTGGCCAGAAGCAAGCAAGAAATTTTGATCTATTTGATCAAGGAAGTGATCATCCGATCACAAGCACGTTAGCAAGAAAGAAAGAAGAAATGGCAGACGATAAAAAGCATGATAATGCATCAAGCAGTACATCTACTCGTGAACAAGGAAACATTTCACTTCAATGTCCAAAATTGAATGAAACAAATTATACTACTTGGTCATTGTTGATGGAAACTATCTTAAAGGCCTATGGTCTTTGGGATTCAGTTGATGCAAAGAATGAAACAATGGATGAAAAGAAAATTAATACAACTAAGGCGATGATACTTCAAACATTGCCTCAAGAGGTATTAATGCAAGTTGCACATTACTTGACTGCAAAGGAAGTTTGGGACTCTATTAAAGTCAAAAACCTTGGACCCGATCTAGTTCAGAAAGCACGGTTACAAACATTGAGAAGTGAACTAGAGGCTTTGAAAATGAATACAACCGAACAGGTAAGTGACTTTGCGGGAAAGTTAAGCACTATAAAAGCCAAGTTTAAAAGTCTTGGTGGTACTTTGAAAGATAAGGTACTTGTAAGGAAACTGCTTAACTCAGTTCCAAAGAAATTTCTACCAATCTTTGCATCTATCGAGCAATATCAAGAAATTGATATAATGCCATTTGAAGAAGCAGTTGGAAGAATTACAGCCTTTGAAGAACGCATTAAAAGTCAAGATGAACCGGAGGCTAATAATCAAGGGAAACTTCTAATGGCAAGTTCAAACAATCAAGGTCGTGGTAGAGGACGAGGTAGAAACTCTAACAAAGAAGAAAGTGGATGCGGAAAAGGCATGGGTCGAGGCAATAAAGATGGAAGCAAGTTTAGATGTTATGAATGTGGAGAACTTGGTCATTTTGCAAACAAATGCACCAAATGGAAGAACAAGGAGAAGGACAAGCAGGAAGAATCTAATCTCATCTATGATGATGATGAACCAACTCTACTGTGAAAACAAGACAAGCAAGTTGAAGACCTCACTTAAACTATATTTAGTTTAAGGGGGAGTATTGATATATAAACTAAATATTAGTTTCGGTCTATTATGTATATATTAGAAAGTCTATGTTTGTGTCTAGTATGTAATTATGTAAATATATAAGGGTCAAGTATGTGTTAATAGGAAACCTAGTGGTTGGTTGTAGGGCTATATATACCCCTCATATGTATGTGTCGATGGTATGATGAACAATTGTATGTATGCAAGCAATTTGATAATAAATCGCTGCAAGTTTATCAAGTTTATCAGGTTTTTCATCGTTGTTCATCCGATCTGTATCTCTGATTTACCAACATATGATGTATCTTGTTAGTAACGTTGAGGTAATCAGATTACATATAGCGCTACCAAATTGACCTCCGGTGTAATCACCTTTCATTTACTTGCTTAAATCTTATTAATTGTGTTAATTAAAGGCTTAATCCAATCAAAGTTTAGTTTTACATTATTAATACAATACAATCAAGCTAAATTAATTACCAACTGCTAACTTCTTATGGTTCAACACTCTTATTTGTCGTAGCTAGCATAAGGTAATTAAAACATATAATATTTATCTTTGATTGGTACTTCGATGCCAGTTAACACTCCATAATGCTTATGGTCTTATGGATCAACCAGGATTCAAGACAGTCAGTGACAGTCTTTAATTCAAAGCAACTCACATTGCAATTGGTGTAATCAAAATCCGAACCGATGTGCCCTTATCCGAAAGCGCGTGAAGTGCGTTGGTAAGATTTGTATTCAAAAGTTATCTTTTATATCATTACCTATTTTTATAAAGCAACAAGTTTATTTTATTTTGTTAACCACAGCAAAGATATAAAAGTATACTTTTTGAAAGATACGTGTATTCGGATCCTAGCATACTAGTTGTTGACGACATACGATTATGAGAGAAGAAATACAGAGGCCTGAACAAGGGACATATCTTCGATATAAGAGCATCACCAATCCTTATTATGTGAGACCGAGATTTCTAGTGAAAGTCCTCTGTTTTGTAGTTACCCCCACACCAAGAATCATGATGAGCTTTTGAAACCCATCTGCTCTTCATGGCTTAGGATCTAATTACCTTTAAAACTCCCTACCAATAAACTTCTTGAGATTTTAGTTTTTTCGTGTGGGAGAAAATTTTTACAAAGTTTGTTCTTCAAAAGGTTATTAAACAACTGATTAACTCAAATATATTTTAAACATTTGAAATTATAATACTTAATTTTCATTACAGCCTTTATTACTCCACCAAGTTAGTGGTGATATGAATTCTGAATAATGAACTCTTACTACAAACTTATCTAACCATTGGTTTCTATAAAACAGGGTTCATTTTTATTAATAATTAATAAAATAATAATAACATTACTGATGGGATATACAAAATTGTAATACCGCATGCAAATCGAATGTATCAAATAACATGATTTACATGAATGGAAACCAATTCAAATTATAGTCTTTAAAAGCAACTAAAAGAAATACTTGTTCACTTGAAGCTTAAAACCTTAAAGTTTCTTTACAGCTTTCTTATGTCACAATCAACAAAGCAAAAACTTTAATGGTGGTTGAGGATTTCTATTCAACAAAAGTCACTTAAAACAGATTTCATGTATCTTCTTAGATGAATGTATCTGTCTCTCAGGGTACAACAACCGAAACAGTAGTATACTCTCGGAGATGTCCTCTCACACGTGGTAGCAATGGAAACAAAGGTGTCTTGAAGATGAAACCAAAGAAGGAGAAAAAGTTAGGAGGTGAAAATAGTAGAATGCAGCTTTATTTATAGAGTAGTGTAGATTTATAAATTAACAAAATTCTATCAAATCACAACACAAAGTTAATGTTATACTGTATAGGCATGTAATAGTTTCAATAAAAGATAAACCAGAGGTCTCATAAATAACAACGTTATATCAAAGGTCTTCTCACTAACACAGAGTTAACGTTAGATTATTGGTCATTAATAATTAAACTCAGTCCAAAGGTTTATTCCAACGTGAGACAAGAACCCTTATGTATTCCATCACTTCAAAATTTATTTTATCACTCCACCAGTAAAGATAAAATCAAAATACTTTCACTTACTTCATCAATTTTAAGCATCGATATCTAGTTCATCTTAGCTCCGTTTTGACCGTGGTTTAATTTGTTATGATCCTCTGACAAAGAAAAATATAAAATCACTAATAAATAATTATTGTATTAATAAATATAAATAAATATTAATATTCAAAACAGGTGAAAACCCATATTTTTCATTGAAAATTTCCAACAGTTTCACGTGGGAATTTACATATAATTGGGTGATTAAGATTATCCCGACACTTATCTAACCAGATACAAATTTAATTGGTTCGGTTAATTAATCAAATAAGGTATGAAAACAACGATTTAATCCAATACTTGGTGTCTTGATCATGCTACAAAATACCCTTATATAAAGTCGCTCAAACTTTGATCATATACATGTGATGTATGCAACTCAAGCCATGTGCTCCCATATGGTAAAATTGGAAACATTGGATTGAAGCTAGTGATCGAGATACAACGTAAGCAATGACCAAATGTGAACAAGAAAATCGGTATGGATTGAAATAATTAGATGCATGGTTGACTTGTATTAATTAAGATTGTTTATCTTGTTTTATTTAAATATAATAAAATAATTTGTTATTAATTATATACTTAAACAAGAAAGCTATTGTCCCTTATAATCCCTGGTATATTCCTATTTAAATAGGAAAATTAATTTACTTTTTGTATATGTTTTCCTATTTTGCAAACAATATATTTCATCCAAATTAAATATAACCATTCATTAATGTTTTTGGTTGTTTGTAATAATTCATAATTGATTTGGGATATTATATGTATGGCTATATATTTTACAGTTTTTACATTATGTTTCTAAAACTGGTTTACAACATACATATTATTATATGTGTTAGTGAGCGGGAACCACACTTAAGTATTGTTACCGAGGTTAAAGGACCCATAAGAATTTTTTTAGTATTATCAATCATCTGATACTTGTTTTATACGTAATATACATTGGTCCGGTGCATGATGCATGTATGTTTGAAACTGGATAAGGGAAGATATTATTTCGGGGTCCAACACTGCTAATGAGTTTAATCTTGCCAAAAGACTTGTGGCATGATTTTCTTGAGATAAATTCTTGAGAATTTGAAAATGGTCTCAAACCGATTATGACAAGGTTTTTTATCTCGAGCAAAACCATCTTAGTTTAGGTTTTTATAACTGTTTATACAATGCTTGCGGTTACAATCGAATTTGTATATTATAAACAACTAAATATGCATGGTCATGGGATCGATTAGATAAATGGGAAGTCATTAAAGCCTTTGCTGGCCATCAAGAAACCCGTTTTTAAAGGAGATCTCATCACATGCCCCAATCAACATAGTGATCTGTCATGTCCCCTTGTGTTAATTGTTCTATAAATACCCAATGAGACATGACCCACTTTCAACGATTAACCCAAAATGGCTGCTAAAACCTACGTGAGACAAAACTCTCATAACCGGTCTATCAGCTTGCCATGTGGACCGGTGTGTATGGAGGCCGAGTACAAGAAGCTCATGGGTCAGGATGACGAACCATCGAGCCCGACTTCGGATATCATGGAAGAAGATGTTATTGATCAGAGTTCACCATCGAGACGTGGTCTAGTCCTCGTGGTCACTTCAATGGTGTTGATCTTCATAGCTATAGCCATGAGTAGATATTTCATGGATGGATTTTGGCTCATCACCAAAAAGAAAATGGACTTGCATCAATGAAGATTGTTTAAGGGTATTGTGATTTATGGTCCTTTTTAATTTTGGGTTAATTTTTTTTGATAATCTTTCGTTTATAATTTTGTGGCTTTTGGACATCATCTTCTTATAATTAAATATAGTTGAATGCCATGGTTGATTTAATTTTTTTTGGCAAGTTGGATATGAATTCCATGTGAAATCAAATATATAGTCAAATATGTAATTTACGGTTCTAGACCGATACCTTAAGTTGTATTAATGAAGGGGTTATTTTATTTATGGGATTTTTATATTTTTTTCCAGACCATAAATTGAATATTTTTAAGGCATAAAATCAATTACATATTTTATTTTTAATACATATATATTGCATATTGATTCATTTAATTAAAATCAACCTATCAAATAATTATTTTATCTTGTTTTTACTAACATATTCATGTTTCAATTCGTTATTGTAATTGTTTAGAATTTTAACAATTGTGTTTTGTATATGGAGATATAACTTTGAGCATTGGTAATTATTGTTTTGAAATGAAGTTTTTAACATTTATATTTTTAGTTGTCATTTTATTGTTTTTTTTATATATAAGACTCAAACTTGAGTAAATACGTTATTGATGTTCTTAAAGAGAGAAATATATAAAGATAACTTAGTGAATATATGGATACAATAATTATTCAATAACTAATTTTAATAAGAGGGGTAATATGAAACATTTATGTTTTATAAAGGAGAAATGCGCAATTAATTTTTAGCTTAATTAAATATGTAATTAATGAGTTTATGAAGAGCAAATATGTAAATAGCATTTTTCTTTATACCTCTATAATTTATAATAATAATAATAATAATACACTGATTTATCTAATTAAAACGAATTAATATTGAATATATTCACTATTACACTTTGATTTATGATATAACTCGGAGCACGGATGCCACCATGGTGTGCGTCAGACGTCAAGCCATAGACTGTGAGCCATAGACTGTGTGTAATCGGCTGAAGGACGAGCGAGTGTTTGTGAGTTGTGACGATGGATGTGCGGTGTAGGCTCTTTTAAATTTTGTTTTTGTTGTTGCTTTTTAAAATAAAACTTACTATACTTTGTACATATGTAGTTTTAGCTAATAATATATTGGTCTAGTGGTCGAGGGATAAGTGAAAGGTTTTGTTTTTTTTAAAAGTTCAAAGTTCAAATCTAACATTAGTGAATAATTATTAACTTGGTGTACTAACTACTAACCTGTTATTCTAAAAACTAATGTAATTTTATAATTTTTTTAGACTTTTATGAATTAAATTTGTTAACTTATAAAAATAAAATTTAAGTTATATTTAACTTTATTATATGATTTAAGAATTTTATATTTATACATATACTTCTATCAATTCATAAGTTTGTTTATAAACTTGTAACGATATCAAAAACTAAATAGTCTATTATAATTAAGAATGAGTGAAGCTTAAATTGATTGCTTGAAAAAATAATTGTGGCATGAAAGTATTACCCATCGCATTACATATGGTCTCATGTCGCTAGGTTATATTTCATAATATCTTTCTTATACATTTATTTTTGTTCTTACACTCTTTGAACTCTCATAACTTACACCAGTGCATCTACAAGACAAGGGTTTTTATGTTAAAAAATGAAGATGATATTGTAAAACTAGGAAAATTTACGGTACAAAGCCTATAACTCGTGCGAAAGGTACGAAGCAACGAGGGTCGTTGATCTAAGAGATGTGCAGTTTAAATTTAAGATGGAATAATCACGCAAGAGAATGTCTGCAGGGGTAGAATTAGAAATAGCTTACAATTGTTGACTATTTTGAAATTCCCTTCGTTTTTTTACACACATATAACTTTTCATATGACATTATTGTTTTAAAAATAAATACACCATAAAAACGAGCATTTTATCCTCTTTAATATGAGTATATTATTGCTATATTTTTAAAAAAAACGTTTATGTGTTGTGCGTATAATTTGCTTGATTATTCAATGCGTAATTATCAACATAACTTGCGTAATTATCGTATAACTTGCGTAATTATTTTTATAGCGTGAGTAATTTTATTTTGCATAATATCAAATATATCTTGCGTAATAATACATATAACTTATGTAATTATATAAATTATATGCGTAATTATGACACGGACGAAACTACCCATCTGCCAGAAAACACGTGTCGCATCCTTGTGACTTCGTACGCTTCGCATGAAAATTACACTTTGTATAGTAACCGACCCCTGTAAAACTAACCTGATAGCAACAACAATATAAGAAAAGATGTAGGGAGGGACGTGTTTATATCATTGATTGATGTATTTAATAATGAAATACAATGGGGATATTTATAGGAGTAGAAAACCTAAATATTCTATAATTCCAACAACCATTAAGATGGTATGATCATTATCTCTAATTCAGATATATAAAGTCTATTTACATAATTATTGATAACTATAATAAATAATATTTATAACATTTCCTATTTGTTATCAACTTAATATGCTTGAAAATGCTGGCTCATTAAAAACCTTGTCAGGAAAACCCAGTTAGACAAAACCATATCTAAGAAAAAAATAGTGCAACGCATATTAACTCCTTCTGTTTGCATCAGCTATACTGTTTCGTTAAAAACCTTACTAAGAAAGCCAATGGGACAAAACTTAGTGAAGAAAAAAAGAGTGCAACTTGAATAATACTCCCCCTCATTTAAATATGCATCATTTAAGTGATTAGTGCCGATCTTCTATGAATTTGATGTTTTGCCAGTTGATCCTTTAATGTGCAGTTGCTGAAGTTGATCAATTACGTATGATCTTTATTGAAGCTTCTATTGAATTTCTTTATAAACAAATACCACAAGATCTATAATTATGTTGTGTTAAATTACCTGCATCTATAATACTATCTAAATTTGTTTTGATGTGTTAGTAAATATAAACTCATATTATTCGTACCTTGAGAGTATGAAAATATTTAAATTGTTATATTTCATTGCTCCTCATTCAACATGATATAAATAATATATCTAATCGTGTATAACTAGCAAGAAACAATAATGCATCAATTGTAATGAACTATGGTATTTTTATATCAATAATTTCTTAATCGTTTGATAAAAATGATGATTTGAAAATCTTTTAACGTACTTAAAATGACAAGTTTTATCTGTATTAAATATTCAACTCCTCTTGATGTAATTTTATTGACTGATAAAACACAAATTTTATTTTAGATATCAAATCATAAAGTTATAATTTCATCTTTCATTTCAAATTATCCCTCAATTATTTGAACTCTTTCAATCCATAAAAAAGATACGGTCATATCATCAACATATAATGTGATATTTATGCATCTCATGTTGTTCTTTTCATAAAAACACATGTACAAACTACATCAATTAATACTTATCTTTTCGAGATAATCGTCGAGTCGATTATACAACACTCACCTCGACTACTGTTAATCCATACTCACTTACATAACACATTTCTTGAAGTTTTGATGTCAATGCTTTCGGTATTTACGATCATTCACAAACTTCATTTGGTATTGACTAATTACTTATATGCATACAATCATCAAGAATTTTAGCACATAAACTTTTCATTTTTAAAACATTATATTATTTTTACTACTCGTGTTGTATCTTTTTTAACGAAAAATTGAGTTTTTTATCAAAACGGTGTAGGCGCAAAACTTATTTACCAAAATAGTGTAGTTGAAAAATATTTACTAAAATAGTATAGTTTTTAATTTTTAATATTTCTCACTCTTATTCCTATTGGTTACTTTACAAGAGATTATTTTTTAATGTTTTGTTAAATTCTTTTAGGAATGATCTTTTAGGGCCATACATTTCCTTTTTATTTAACAAAATGGTGTATACTATTAAGCTTCAAATGATAAGTGTTATCTTAATTAGGTTCGCATATCCATTTTCCAATCGAGACCGCACCCCCAACTCTCTTAGGAAGAAACTCATTACTAGGAAAACCTCCAGTCTCAACTCTTAGCATTGCTTAGAGTGAGAGTTGAACCCAAGTACGTACTTATCTGGGCGGTGGACTCATCCACTGAACGAAGTTTTATGTTTTGATTAATTTTAAAGGTTTATTTATAAATAAAGTTGTGTGCTTGATTATCAGGTTTTAATTTTCTTGAATCGTGAGCGCATTAAGCAAGGTAGACAACTTGATATGAGTAAATTGGTAATTAAATAAACGAATGAGTCTTAAAAGATTGTTCTTGGGTTATCACTTTAAATCAAAAGTTAAAATCTTGAAGTTAAGTTTTTACAAACTTTAGTTTTAAACACACCAATTATTGATCTTGCAGAATTAGAAACCCGAAAGTGATTGTTTTTTATTATTTAAGTAAATTAGTTTCAAAGTTTATTGCTTTATGCACGTGTGTTATTATATTTATCCAAAGTTTTAATTTTTAATTCTAAAGTTTGTGTCTTTAAGTAAATCAAGTCGTATTGATTAAACACTTTTTATAATTTTCTTCTGCGAAGACGATCTTACTTACCATTACATAATAAAGGTAAATAAAACCAATATATTAACTTGTTTTTTATCAAGTCTCGACAACCATATTAGTTATCTTATTTTAATACTTTACTATATAATTACTAAATACTTTTATAATAATGATGATAATAATAATCTATATCTATATTATCTATATTATTATATAAATCGTTTGATGAGAAAACACTTGTAATTTTCTTTAAATTTAAGACACCTCATGTAACTTTTTAAACATAAGAAACAAGTACTATATATAATAATTCCTAATAAGCCCATATTTAATAAGTTTCTTCTAATTAATACATTATTTAATATATACATATATATAGTATTATCATAATTATAATATTTAAACTAATATTAAAATATATACATTAATTATGTATATTTTTATAACTTAATACTATTTGATTTAAGTATTATTTTATTTAAACATTTAAGTATATAATCATCAAATATTTACAGAGTTATAATAATAATACCCAAATATATCAACGTTTAAGACAGGTCGAAAAGAGGCTCGATAACCTCCGTCACATCACTATATATAAAAAATGAAAAAATAATGAGTAGTGAATTTGTAATTTTTATTTTTCCCAAACTGATAAAATACCTACTTTGTTTTCTATAATTTTACATTTAAACTTCAAAAAAATTTAAATTAATCACAACACTTTGTCTCTTTTTGTTATTCTTTCAAATTGATATGTACTCATTTTGTCCTTTTAAAAATTTCATATTTAAGTATTTGAGTTATGTCAAATTTTATTTAATCATCTGAAGTTTTTATAAATTTTATACTAAGACATTTAAGTTATGTTAAATTTATATTTATTCACCTGAACTTTTTTGAAGTTTTATACTTAAGTCTTCAAGCTATGTCAAAATTTATTTTAATCAATTTATAAAAAAGCTAGTTAATTATCGTAAAGTCACAATTTACGCATTTGCTATTTTTCTTTTTTGTTTTGATATATTTATTTCTATAGTATTATTAGTACACTTTTTTCATCAGAATTGTATCTTTCAACTATTATAACCCTGCTACATAGCACCAATAAATATATTATTAAGCTCATGATCTTTTGAAACTTTTGAACTCTTATACAACCAATTAGTGTTAAGTTAAGGCTTAAATATATATATATATATATATATATATATATATATATATATATATATATATATATATATACACTAAAATTCAAGTAGTGCATGCAGATTACTCTTTCATCAAGAATTCCTAATCCTAGATAGGAACACTACCCTCTAGTCCCGATGACAAAATTAAAGCCCCTACCCGGTGAAAGATTTTCGGGCATCACCATTCACTTTTCTCTTAAAGTTAAATGCATTTTTCATCCCTGAGGTTTTATATAAATTGTCATTTGAGTTTAAAAGTTTAAATTTTATTATTTGCATCCAAATGTTTCAAAGAAATTACCATTTGAATCCATTTGACTATTCCTAATTAACACCGTTAACTTTTTCCATTAAGTTTTCTACATTAAAGGTATTTATGAGAAAACAAATGCAAAATAAAAACCAGCTCTACGTGATGAGTTTTATACGTTCA
Organism: Flaveria sonorensis; assembly: GCA_025506505.1. Classification (NCBI taxonomy): domain Eukaryota; kingdom Viridiplantae; phylum Streptophyta; class Magnoliopsida; order Asterales; family Asteraceae; genus Flaveria; species Flaveria sonorensis. Next base: position 66,100,683 of record CM046440.1, on the reverse strand, counting down.
GTCTCGTATGGTAATCACCATTATGATTTAAATCCACTTATTAGATAAAATTAAATATAATCATAACCACCTAAAAGTGACTTATTAACTTTATATAAAATAAACACCATAAAAAATATAAAAAATAAACAAACAAGTTATATGACACAACCATTTGAATCATAATCATAAAAGACAAATCATCACAAAAGTATAAGGGTCGAGAGGGCACTCCTACCACACATACCACACTACACCAAAAACCTATCAATTAAATTTTATCATGTCATACTACATCGCACTACACTACATCATGCTACACTACACCAAACTTTTTAGCAGTGGTGTTGTCACCGCATGCCACATCACACACACATATATATATAATATTCACAACCTTATGGCGGCGTGGAGGGGGTTGCGGCGGTGGTGTTAGGCTGCACAAGGCTCGTTGTGGCCTCATGGTGCATAAATCCTTCCACCATAAAAAACAATAAACAATATCAATCCATGAATATTAATCGTAAAATATCAATCATCGTAACCATAATTAAAGTTTAAACCAAATAAGTCTATTATTTAACAGGACATGCGAAAGTAACATGACTATTAAACCATAATACATTAGCACGACAAAACAACAAAAGACTACTATAAAGTTAAATCGCAACTTCAATCACCAAAAGAGACTGAAAGCATAAAATCTCTCACGTAGAGTTTATTTTTATTTTGTAATTGTTTTGATAATATACCCCTATGCAGGAAACTTAACAAAAAAAGTTAACGGTATTAATTATGAGTACTTAAATGGATTCAAATGGTAATTTTCGTGAAACATTTGGATGCAAATGGCAAAATTTAAACTTTTCGACTCAAATGGTAATTTCTATAAAAGTATAAAACCTCGGGGATGAAAAACGCATTTAACTATTTCTCTTATTTACTGAGTCAAATGGGAAAACCGAGGAAAATTATGATGACTCCATAGAAAACAGAGAGAAGTTGCGGAAAAAAAATCTAACGTGACGTCGATGTGTCGGCCGGAGAAAAACGATTAAAACAGGACACTGCCTGTGAGTTTGATATGCTTTCCCATTTTATACTCAAACTAAATTAGTATATTATTTTGTAATTCTGTACAAAAGTGACCTAATACTTCATCAACTCGTAAAGATTAATGAAAAGCCATCCGAAATAGTGAGGTAGACAATATAATGATGATATAAAACTGTATATTTTTTTTAAATAAGTTTAAAAATTATTTGAACAACCCTGAAGTTATTTTGTTAAAACACAATGATTATAGTTGATTATCGTAGTTAAAACAAGCTTAATAATAAGGACTAAAAAAATACGGTGATATAATAGTAAATAGTTGAAACTTTAAGTGATAAGACAAGGGTATTTTAGTATTAATCATATTTTCAAGTTTTATATTTTTTAAACGCTTGTAACTTTTACAAACAATATTATTATTTTTAAATTACACCATAAAAACAAAGGTTTTTAATCTTTAAAATGCCTATTATTTTGAAACATAAAAAATTAATAAAGTTTTTTTTCATGTTATTTCAGCTCATTATGTAATATTGTTAGCTCATTGTATAATATCAGGTCATTGTATAATATTCATTAGACCATTATGGTTAATGTTGATAATTTTGTTACGCATTGTGTTTTTTAAAATAATGATTTTCAAATAACATGCTAAAAATGTAAATTTTTTTATGTTTTTCAGTTTATTATGTAATGCTAATCAGGTCATTGTGTAATCCTTATCAAGCAGCTCATTGTGTCTATTGTTAATCGTCGAGTTTAGTGCTAGTCATTGTGTTACCCATTGTATCTAATGTTAACTATTGTATTTATTAAAATGGTGATTTTCAAATAACACAATGCTAAAAATGTATTTTTTACGTTTTTTTTTCAGTTCATTGTGTAATCTTAATCAGGCCATTGTGTGATCCTGGTCAAGCAACTTATTGTGTTTATTGCTAATTATCGATTCTAGTGTTGGTCATTATGTTGCCCATTGTGTCTAATGTTTATTATTGTGTTATGCATTGTGTTTTTCAAATTGATGATTTTCGAATAACACAATGCTAAAAAATGTAATTTTTTATGTTTTTCGGTTCATTATGTAATCCTGATAATGTTATTGTGTAATCCTCGTCAAGCAGCTCATTATGTCTATTGCTAATCATCGAGTCTAGTGCTAGTCATTGTGTTACCCATTGTGTCTAATGTTAATCATTGTATGTATGCATTGTGTTTTTTAAAATAATGATTTTCAAATAACACAATAATAAGAAATGTAAACTTTTTTATGTTTCAAGTTTATCGTGTATTCCTTATTAGATAATTGTGTAATCGGCATCAATTCAAAAGATTACATAATGACCTAACGAAATTACACAATGAGTTAAAAAAAACTTTATTATTTTATATCAACACTATAAGCGTTTTAAATATAAAAAATGCTCGTTTTTATGGTGTAATTTTTTTAAAAAATGACGCCGTGTGTAAAAGTTATGAATGTTAAAAAACTGTGAAACTTAAGAAGGAGAACATTACCAATTTTGTCCCCAACCTAATTTTAATAAAAAGGACACGTGTCAACATCTTAATCCTTGTTACATTTTTTAAGTTTTAGATGACTTTGTATTTGAACTCCTTCCTAATAATAATAATATATTATGGGTTGCTAATCATTTTGCAAAATGAAGAAAGTATTTAATTTTAAAGATAATAACTTAATTAAAAGTCCTAAAAGATAATTTAGGATGAAAATTCAAGAATGGTCCACCCTTAATATATAGCTAGGGTTTTACGAATAAATAAAAATACCAGTGTTTCCATCTAATACAATTAAAATCAAAAACTAGATAATGATGATAACACAATATATTAATAATCTGGTCTTATTGATAGTCTAACATGCCCCTGCAAGCTAAACGGAGTCTCTAACACGAATCTAGCAGACATTTGGTACATAACGAACTCCAAGTCTCGGGCAAGCTAGTACCATGCATGCATGCCTAATATCAATTTTTAGATGCTTGGTGTGTTGGTGAAAGATCGGGTAGCTAATAAATTGGGTGGCACAAAGATTTTCACCAGCAAGATGGGTGGAAAATAGTTTAATATATAGATCGTGTTTTTTTTATTCAAGTGATAGTTGTGCAACGTAACGGTCAAGAGGAATGTTTTCAGAACCGGATCTGACGTCGAAACGGACGTTTTATTGGTTTGGTGGTCGGACCGGATTTAAAAATCGGATGACGTCATAATTATATATATAGTATATTATATATATAGTTATACATATAAACCTATATAAGTAATTTATGTGTGCATTTTATAATCTATACTAATAAATTATTACATTGTACAACACATGTCACAATCAGGTTAATTCTATAATTTATTTTTCCGCCCAAATTATTTATTAATATTTAAAAAGTCAAAATGATTAATTTTTAAATTTCCTCTCTCTCTCTCTCTATCTATCTATTTATATATCTCTCTCTCTCTCTTCTCCCCACTCTTCTTTCTCTCTTAATTTAAACATTCCAATTTTTTATAAAATTAATATTTTTTATAAAACATATTTTCTATTAATTAAAAGCTAAATATTTTGATTAAAAATTACACTTTTCTAAAAAAAAAAGATTTTCAAAAACTATGAATACGCATCTTTTTACACATATGAAATATTCTATAATTGATTTTTATGTTAATAAAAGTTTTTATATATAACCCTTTTTATAAAATAAAAAGCTTTATAAAAATGATATTTCATCAAAGCAAACTTTTATTAATATATGAAAAATTATTTATAGAACAAAAGTAGCTAAAACCCATAGTTTTGAAATAATGAGATTTTTATAAAAAATGACATTTTTCAAAACCAATATTGTTAGAACGAAATATTACTTACATATTTCCAAAGTGAGAGTTTTGAAAATCACTTTTAAAATGAAAGTTTAAAAAAATAATTAAAATATTTTATTAACTAAAGTACTTATTCAAGCATAGTTTTACTTATATCTTTCATCAAAATAATGTTTTATATTTTTTAACTTTTTATTAATGTTTTTTATTTAACCCGTGTAATACACGGGGTTATAACCTAGTTATATATAAAACTTAACAATAATCTTATGTACAACACATTAATTTATTATTCAACACCACGTTTTTACCCATTAAAATCCAAAAAAAAAAAGTTTCAAAATCCGGTTCGACCCCCAGTCCGGTTCACGGTCCGACCACCGATTCGGGACGAACCAGCCGGTCGAACCCCTCCAAAATGAATTGATGCGAACCGGTTCGACCACACCTCCGATTTCCGATTGGACCGGCCTGTCCGATCCGGTCTTCACAACAATGGTCAAGAGTCGGGGAGAACAAGTGTGAAGAGGCTCGGTGAGGCCTAACTAGCTACTATTGTCTATGTCCGAGCAACATGCTGGTCTACACATAAAGTGAATTGGACAGATAGCTAATGAAGAATATAGAAAAGGGCATCTTACTTTTTTTGGCCTGATAGTATTGTATCTATTGTTTGATAAGTAAAAGGAGTAACGCCCCACATTTAACATCAATCATTTGGTTGAGTAGTAACCTCATGACTTTTTTAGAGGAGGTTGTGAATTCGAGTCCTACAAGCAGCAAACTGATGTTGGTGGGTCGGGTTTTACCGCATTGGGCCTTCGGGTGACGGGTTTTCCCCAGAATTGATGGTTGGTGGGCTTGGGCAACCCAGCGCTGTCTGTGCTCGCGGGCATATGTGGTGCATTTTCGCCATTGAGATTCCCATGTAGCAGGACTTTAATTAATTGACCGTAAAAAAAAATAGCCACATTTATTTACTTAACTAAAAGTTTTTCTGAAATTTAATACTTTTCCACACTGAAGGGGTAAATAATTAATTTGAAATTGTTAGTGTTTGAGTATTGTTGAATTTAAGAGTACAAGTTTAAATAAATAAATGTGACACTGATAACTTTATATTATATACTTTATGTGCCTGCGCATGGGTGCTTTTATATTCTTAGATTGTCTTATTTAACGTCATGGTTTTATAAAATATAAGAGTTGCTCGCTTACCACAAAATTTTCAATTATTAATATATAAATCATGGTATAAATTATAAATTAAGAGAATTTTTGTGAGTAATAATTAAAAATATCTTATAATTAACCGTAGCTTTCAAAAAAAAAAACCATTTCATAGTGTTAACTTAATGTTTGAAAAAAATATCCTTAAGATTAAGAATTCAAGTCTTACGATAAAAAAAAATATAAAATTATAACCAAGATTAAGAGGTTGTTTGATAATTTATGTTAAATCATCAAAAGATCAAGTAAATAAGAGCTGGGTAGCCTTTAAAATATTCAATATGTTTTTTAAATTTATTCGGTAAAAGACTCTTATGAATCTTTAAAAGATATGTTTTAAATGAAGTAATATCTCTTTGCTACACAATATATAGTTCACGAGCCTGATCACGTACACCAGTTGTTCCACTTAACTCGCCCGATGGCCGAGTCAACTCACTCATCATCACCCAACTCACCACCAACACCGTCAATCCAAACCACCAGATCATGGCATCGTGGGCTCTTCCTCTCCACCACGATCACAGTCCTCATAGCTTTACTTATGGTCCAGTTCGACGCCTTTGATGCAGCTCGCTATCCAACCGATGAACTGGCTAAGAAACCCGTGTTTGATGCACCTCGGGCCAACCCGCGGGCGCTCCATGGGTCTGAAAAGATAGGGGAGAGTCAGTTGTCAGGACCCGAAGACATCGTGTATGACCCGAAATTAGGGGTTGTTTACACGAGCTGTGGTGATGGGTGGGTTAAACGAGTCAGAGTGAACGACTCGGTGGTGGAGGACTGGGTTAACACAGGTGGTCGACCACTTGGACTCGCTCTTGGTTACTCCGGTGAAGTTTACGTTGCTGATGCTTTTAAGGTCAGTTTGTTCTTTCTACTTGTTATTTATGTATAGTTTTTTTATATTTTGTTACTTAGAGAATTGGTTAAAAAGGTCACATGCATTTTTCTAGTTTTGATCAAAGTAATATATTTAGATCTTTTTGAATATTGAAAAGTCTGGTTTTCGAGGTTGCTAAACATTAGTACAATACAATACTTAAATATTATAAAATTGGAGTTTAATATATTTATATATATATAGATTATGATAATGATAATTTAAACCGTGATTTCCACAATTACCAACAGTGATTTAGCTACTAATACTTTTAGCATTCACTTTCTTTTTGAAAAGGGCAATTAAGTGATAGGTAACTTTGTGAGTAGATAATGACATGATGATGAAAAGAACAAATTTCGAGTAGGTCGCATTTAGGATAGATAAAATTATTTTTCGTTAAAGTATGAGATTGACTTTAGCTAATGAAAGTGAAAGATATAATTATCAACAAGAACGTGAGAGCATGGGCATCCGCCCCTTTATTTTACACATGTAAATTTAAAATCAAAAGTAAGAAAATACTGGAATTGAAAACATATAAATTGCATGCATGAAGTGATAATGATGATATGACAAACACACATCAAAAGCTTTAAGAGGTTTATCAATTATTAATTTTGACGCTGAATACACGTTAATAAAATAATAGAAAACTAGTTTTATAGCATAAAATCATGAGCGAATCGCGTAACAAGTTGCATCACCAAACAATCAGGTGGATATCATTATACGCGGATAATATCAGACCTCGGAAAAATTAGTTAAAGACCAAAATCTTCTTCACCTCTCGACTTATGACTTGTGACATAAATAAATATTATTTTTAATAAAATATGACGATATTTAAATTTCTTATATAAATAATTGTAAGTTCTTAAAGTTATTGGAAGGTCAAATTCATTTAAAACGAAAAACTAGTAAGATGCTAGAGGAACATACAAGTTAAGAGAAGTTTAAAAAGGAAAACTACACCGTGATTTCCGATCTGAATTTCTAGTTTTTCCTCTAACTTTCAACCAAATGAAAGTTAGTGTTTTAATGTCCTCCATACACCGGCGAAGCTTCATGCCTCCTTTTTTTTTCCGTCAGTAGTGTTAATTTTTAGCTCGGCAGTGTAATTTTTCGGTTCGGTAGTAGAAATTTTTTAATACATATAGTGTTCGCCCCCCCTAAAATAGTTTACTTTCGGCCCCGCCCCCATTAAATTTTGGTTCAAGCTCCGCCAATGCCCGGTAGTATTAAACTCGTCATTCACTTTATTATATTGCTGATAATTTCACGTTTCCGGCTCTCCATGTGCACCATATATTTTATTGTAAGTTGAAAATTCGTTCTTAATAGGATGAGCGTATTTTTTGTTGTTTCATTATGATGATTAAATGAGTCTATTATTAAAAAATAATGTCGTTAAAAAAGGTTATCATCGTTTAAAAAAAATATGAAAATGACATGTGATTTGCATGTGATGTTAAATGTGTTGTTTATATTGGTTCTTAGAGTTTTAATAAAAAAGAGATGGTTCTCAAGATAACTTTCTCTCTCTACTATTTTGTTATATAACTATAAGTATAGAGAAATAATTAAATATTGAAAATAACTAAATTTATTAAATAACAAGAATCTTGCTCAAGCTTGTAACAATATTCTAGTGTCATACTTTAAAGGTGAGCTGAATTTTATTTTTTTTAACGGTAGGTTAGTGGCTCGAAGTTAGTAATAATTTATCAATGTCAACGTTTGAACCCAAACCTCCAAGAGATACAAAGCCTCCCCTTAAACCACAAGACTAAGAGATCATTGACTTTGAGGTATTTTATGATTCGAGCATGAGCTTACTCCCCTAATTAAGTAGGCAGTTACAAGTAAAATGAATGTTCATTTATAACGTCATAATATGCCTTAAAATTCGACGTTTTAGAGCATATCTTATAAGTTTATAAATAAGCAAGAGATAATTTAGATAGAGATTTACAACAAGCAACTTTTGAATACAAGTAATAAAAAACATCCTTCTTTCATATCCTAATTCTTCCGAAAATGAACAGAATATAAAAAGATCAGAAAAAAAAGTAAAAAAAATTGATTCAAATAATAGGTTAAAGTTTCATTAACACAATTCCAACTAACCTTAAACGTGAAAACAACTATATTTTAATAAACGAACTAGGTAAAAATAAACCCTCAAACCCCCTCGATGGTCATACAAATTAATCAACGAGTTAGAACAATATTTTAGAAAACGACAAAAAGAACAAGGCACAATGCAAGCGCTAGATCACCAGCTTCGAACAAGAAGATTTAAACGTATAGTTTTTTTTACTCGTTCCAGACGAAGTTTTAAGAAGTCTCAATTAAAGGATTATAATCTTTATAAGTAAATGCACAAAACTTTAATTAACTGTAAATTACTTTTACATGCAATGTCATTGTGCTTCTAAGTGTTTGTAGGTATAGTTGTGTTAATTTTAATTTGACTATTTAAAAGAAATAGGGTATCCTAAATCATCAATTTAAAGATTCATTAATTAGGGTAGAGTTATAGTGATGTAGCGCACGGTATGAAATCGAAGTTCAAACACGTTGATTCTACGAATACCCGTGATGTTCTTCACCCAAACCCAAATTCGACCCCAAAAGTCGCGAATTTGAAGAGACAAACTGTTAATTTCAGAAATGATCAAGTGTCCATTCACATTACACCAAGACAACTTAAATAACAAGCCAAAATTCAAATGAGCCTAAAACAAACAACCATGGGTCAAACAAAAGCCTACGGCCGTTTTGACTGGTAGCACGTCAGAAACGGAGGCTCGTAGCCCAGGTTATGCCCATTTTCGTGCAGCGCGGTCTTGGGCCTCCAAAAACATTAAGGTCCGGTCTTCAACACTTGGGACCGCATCATATAGTAAAGGAGATGTTTAATATAAAAAAGTCTAACAAGGATTCTGGGCTTAACACGTGTCCTTTTATTATTTTAAAGAGAATAACATTTTGATCATTGTGTCAAATACTTCAGCTTATTATGTCTTATACGTTCATTGTATCAGATATCAGTTTATTGTGTCTTATATTTTAATCATTTGTTATATGTATTCATCATTATGTTTTACGTTTTAGAATTTTTTGTGTTATTTTTGTTATTGTTTCTATATTTTAAATAAGCTTGTTATCTATCAATTTATTTTACAATTAGAAGAACACAAAGATATATTTTCATCAATGTATTTTTTAAAACTAATAGTGTTAAAGATAGCACAATATATATTTTTTTATTGTTTTTTATGGATTATATTAACATGTTGTCATCTATCATTGTGTTTTTACAATTACAAGTACTGAAGTACACAATAATATATTTCATCAATTTATTTTTCAAAACTCATAATGTTCAAGATAACACAATGACGATCAAAAATACATGAGACATTATATTATTTTTGTCGTTGTTTTTAATGTATTAGATTAATTAGTTGAAAATTTACATATTAGAATACACAACAATGTTATTTTACTATTATTTTTTTAAATTTCATCATTTCATAAAACATAATAGTATTCAGAAAAGCATAATAACTAAGAAAAAGACACAATAACGAGATATGAGCTTAAAAATATTAAAAAAATTATATTTTTATATAGCAATATTGTACTCGTTTTAAAGATAAAAATGCTCGTTTTATGTTGTAATTTTTATAAAAATAATAATATTATATATAAAAGTTATGAGCGTTTAAAAAAATGAGAAAACTTGCAAAAAAGTAACCAAAGTGACTATTCCTAAAATATCAATCTATCAAACTTTCCCTACAATTTGATTTTAACCGTTGATTAAAGAGATTGATGATTGATATTACTTCTTACACTTTTAATTTTAGAATATTTTGTATTTGAATCTTTCCCCATTAATTAACGTTTTTTTAAATGTGTGTGCTTTAATACTTTTTATATGATTTTGAACAATTTGACATGTATTGTTTTTTGCATAGATCTTTTAGCTTTGCTGATTTATCAATTAAAAGAAAAAACACAAACCGAGTGGGATTGGATATAGTAGTATATGATATTCTCATCCCAACCAAAAGTTATGGGTTGAGTCTTGAGAGTGACAATTTATCCTAGATTATTAGGTAATATTCATTGATGTAGTTTAGAAGTAGTAGTAATGAGTTTGTAAACCGTCAACTAGAAAAATGAAACAGAACGCAATGCTAGGTAACCTATTTTTAACTAAATAAGTTGAAACTAATGCACTTAGCAGTTAGCCATACAAAAAGGGTGTTCAAAGTAGGATATGCGGATTTCAATATCTGCATTCGAATCCAAAATTAGAATATATAAAATTTTGGATTCGGATTCAAATATTCAAACGAATATCGGATTTAAGAAATCAGAATATTTATAATTTATTATAAAATTTTATATTTTTATTAGAAAAACTTCCGGACAATCGAATGTTTTATAAAAATATTTCGGATAATTTAGATATTCAAATATCCTAAAATTTTTCAAAACACATCCTAATCCAAAAATTTCAAATATCAAAATTTGAATATAAAAATTTTCAGATATTTCGGATTCGATTTTATATTCGGATATTTTGTAGACCATTAAATTATGCATCTATGATTGGTTAATTGTATATGTTCCAGGAGTAATATATCTTTTACTTAACGTTCTTGTATCAATTTAATGCAATCTATTTAATGCACAAATTGAAAAGGAGTCCCAAGGGGACAGTGGAGGTGGTTAAGGTGGCCTCTCACAATTAAGAAGTAGAGATTCGAGACTTGGGGTGCCCTATTTAGATGGAGTGTAACATCTAGCCGGTCAAAAAAACCAAAAATGATTATCAAAGTTAAAATAAAAAAAAAAAATAAATTAAATTTTAAATTAAGCTTGTGATTCAATTTTTTTCTTAGGGAATACTTAAGATATCTGAAAATGGTGAAGTAGAAGCATTGACAAACGAGGCTGAGGGTATGAAATTTGGAACGCCAGATGGCATAGTGGTTGCAAAAAGTGGCGTATTATATTTCACCGATGCCTCTTGGAAAACGACATGCATAATTTCGCATTAGACCTATTTGAAGGTCGGCCTTATGGTAGGCTCATGAGCTATGCCATCCACCAGGCAGACTAAAGTGATTGCTCGTGATCTCTACTATGCAAATGGTGTTGAACTGTCCCTGGAGCAAGATTTTATTATTTTCTGCGAAACACCAATGTAATTTGATAACTTATTTTAGAGTTGTCAGTTTCAACCTAATTTATCTGAGTATGGGCTGATTTGAGTAAGATCTTAACCCATTACTCAGTCCACCTAGTTGTCACCTTATTCATTTCTTTTTGTCTGTAAAAACCTCGAAAACATTTAACATTTGATGGCGAAAACGCAGGATGAGATGTAGTAGATACTACATACAAGGGGAAAAGAAGGTACGATAGATATGTTATTGATCGATTGCCGGTATGCCGACAACATCCGTTATGATGGCGACGGCCACTATTGGATTGCGATCGCCACGGTAAGTCAGATTCTATACAAATAATTATAAAACTTATCATGCATTAGAATCATTTATCTACTAAAGCTAAAGTTGTCCATATACAAGGGTCACGACTCATGCGACTTGAGTAATTAATTGCATTAAAAATAGTTTTCTGACAACTTTATTACCATACCACACATTAACCTGTTAACTTATTAGCTAATGCTTTATTTGACACACTTTAGATAAACAACACAAACGTGCATTCATTTTTTCGTGACAGGAGCATACGTACGAATGGGATCTTGCGCGTAAATACCCATATCTTAGGAAGCTTTTAGCGTTTTGGAAAAGTACTTGAAAAGACCTTCGGTCGATAAAAACTCAGGGGCAGTTGCCGTGGATTTGAATGGCAACTGATAGCGCGATACTATGACCCTGAACTGAAGATTGTTACTACAGGGATAAAGATCAATGAACATTATATCTTGGAAGTTTGATCAAGCCCTTTATAATTCGCCTCAATCTAACTCAATATCCAGCTACTACACCCTCTTCTACAAAATGATCAACGTGTGTTTGTGATTACGACTCTCTATCGAGCTGTTGTGTGAGATTTATTGGATATTGTTGTACGTATAACCATCAATGATAATTAGGTGAGACGGTAACAGATCATTTTTCTTTACATGTTACACTTGGGAGATCCTATAGACTTTTTTTAACCAATTCACCACAGATGTTAAAAGTTGTTATAGTCAAGGATGGGTCAACAGCTAGTTTGATGTGAACTTTATAAATAGGTGATGATGTATTGATGAAATAATAACAACAAATGTCATAACTTTTCCTGTAAAATATTGTTTATAAGTTCTCATTCTATCAGGAGATTGAGCTATATTAAAATTCTAGGAAAAAACATGGGTATCATGTAAAATTGTGTTGATGGAATTCTAGGAAAAAAACCAATAAGTTGCTCGATCAAGTACCAAGACTGAGTATCGTGCTTTAGCTCGTAGGACTGTATAGCTCTGTTGAGTTATGTGCGTGCTTCACAAATTATACTTATCTCATTTTGTCCGCCTAGTTTATGGTGTGACAATATCGACGACTCATATTTGGTAGTCAATCCAATGTTTCTTTAACGTACAAAACATATTGAGATTGTCTGCACTTTATAAAAGATTTGGGGGGCATTGGGTTCCCGAAATTTGTGGAATTGAAATTGAATTTTGAATTGGAATTAAAAGAAATTATATTTGAAATTTAATATTTTCAAAATATTGAAATTCAATGAAATTAGAATCTAGAACACAAATTTAAATTCCAAATACATTATTAGTGACTAAACATTCATAAAAGACTTGGAATTTATCAGCCATTGCAAACCACCAGCACCTCCATGACCACTGCCGATATACCACTGGCCGTCATCCTCGTTGTCGACAATTATTACCCATTATCGACGGGTTTGTGTTTTCAAGGTTGGGGCGAAAAGCAGGAAGTGGGTGGGGCGTCAAACGGTATTGGACAGTCGTCGGTCAGGGTCGATGGGCACTTGCGGGTCGGTGAATGGTGTCGTCGGTTGGTGGCGGAGGGGATGTCGGTGGCGGCGGTCAGAGTTCGACTGCAACGGCCAGTGGTCGGAGGCCGGTGGCAGCGGCGAGGGTCGTCAGCAGTGTTGGGCTGGTGGACAGTGAAATTGAAATCCTTCAAAATTGAAAGGATTTTGAAATCTTTCATTTGAAGAATTCATTCCAATTTCAATTCCAATTTCAATTTTTTTCTCAACTAAACACGTTAAGAATAAAATTCAAATTCACTTCTAACAAATTTCTTCCAACCAAATATAATAACCATAGAAGTCAGATTCGAAAGGCACCTTGGTTTTTTTCTGTGTCTTAGGGGTGTTGATCGGGTTTTTTTAATCAGGTATCGGGTCCGTAGGGTCGGGTTAGTCGGGTTTTTTTTATGTGGTAATCCAACCCAAATACCAACCCTAATAAGACACGGTTAAATCAGTAATCGGGTTTCGGTAATGGGTTTATTCGGGTCGGTATAGTCGGTAATTGGGTTGCTAATTAGAATACTAATGAGTGTTAATATGTTTTTTTTAATAAAGTACTACATGAACTGCTATAAAAATACTTTTATGGAGCTTAAATGGGATGCTAATTAGTAATTAGGCTGTAAAAATGTATTTTAATATTTGTATGAGCTATATGTAATATTACATGGTACCTTACTATACTAATGATTCGAGCAATTAATTAATTAATGTATTTCAATTGTTAACAAGCTATTTATGTATGTCAAGCTAAATAAACCATAATATTAAAGTAGCAAAAACACAAACCAAACTTTAGTAAGTTATTGCGACCACAAACACAAATTGTTATAATCTATCGTGTGAATAAAATCGCGATCTAAAATTGTATCAACCACTAATATCAAGAAAAAAAAAAAGAACGTCAAACAACCAATAAGTTCTACCAATCTTCACGTTTTCACCTTCATTAGAACTTACATTATCAACTGAAATTGTAAAAACATTTTCAATCTCCCGTTCTAGTAAACATTTTTCAACAGCTTTCCAATATCTACCCTATGATGATTTTCTTGAGGACAAAAGTTCAAAACTTTTTCCTCAGTTTCCACTCATCGATAAGTGAGCGGTGAGACACATATAATTAGATTGTTGACCAGAAGTCCAAGTGTCAGTGGTCAAACAAATCCTACCGGTATTGATTTTAATAAAATCATGAACTTTTTTTTCTTCTTGAAACAACTTGTAAATGTCTTTAGTAATTGTGGTTCTACTTGGAACTTTAAAAGATTGTTGACATATACTTATGAAATACCTAAAACCCGCTCGTTTCACAAAACTAAATGACAGCTCATTAGTTACAATCATACAGCATAAAGCCTTCCTAATTGTTTTTGATCAAATTTCCACGAGGTCATTTATTTCCATCCCCATATTCAAAAGCAATTTGTGTTTGCCCACTATACTTTTAGCTGGGTACGGGGCACATTTCTTTAAACAATAAACTATCATACAATAAACTATATAAACCTAAAGTGTCATAAAATTGTATTTGTGTCACTAAAATTACTAGTTTTTGAACTAAAGTATCACAAAAAAAAATAATAATAAACTACGAACACACATCGTAAAAGAAATAAATTATGAATACACACTCGTATGAATAAAATAAACACACACATACACGATACGATTTGAGCGTGACGATAAAAACTTTAAAAAAAAAAAACCTTGTCTTTGAAATTTGATTGAACCACAAGCCTGTTGAACCACCGTCGATTAAAATTGTGAACGAACCACAAGCGAACACTATTGCCGATTGAAAGTATTATATTGCCCAACTCCGATTACAAGCCACTCCACAAACCCGACAAATCGAACATGTGTCATTATAAATATAAATAAAACTAAAGCATCATAAAATAGTTATCAAAAGTTTAAAAAATAATTACTGTATGAAATATCTAAAATATGAACATACATGTTACATATATGAGTACTAGTAATGTACCCGGGCGATGCGACGCGTGCGACACTTTTTATTATGGTACTCGTCTTGGTTAGTTTTATATATAAGGGAAATTTCATATATGTCCCTCTAAAATTATTAAATATCATATATATCCAAACAAAACTTTTAAAATCAAATATATCCTTCTCTAATAAACTTTAATTTAATGACAAGTTTAATATTTTTAATAAACTAAAAATATTATATATTATATTACCAGCGGTGAGTGTAACCGCTGGTAATATCAATCTCAGCCGTCGGATCAACCTGAAACGCAATCCTGACCCTTTAAAGTAGGAAGTTTTAGCGGTTCCAGATTGGTTTTGGGTGGTTTTTAAGGCCTGCGATTTTCTGGGGAAGTTAGTCCACAACCTGAATATTAGAAAGTGTGCAACATGGGGGTTGCAGTTAGTGCTGTAACCGCAATTGTCATCTATAAAAACAGGCTTCACCTGATATGTTTTTTTTTTTAATTTTGTACCTGGATATAATTTTGTACCTGGATCAAGTGTCAGACGATATTTCAATGGAAAGATCCTTCACAGCTTCATCTCATGTTCAAAGCCCTACGTAAGAGGTCTAATTAGCATAAAACAATTTTAGGTTTTTACATCATGCAGTGAACGTGTATTTTTGTCATATCAGGGTACCAAAATCAACATCGTCTCATGGTGCAGCTGTGCTCTGAGACAAAAACTCAGGTGTGGTCTATGGATACTATTATCATGGTATATAACATCTACATCAATTCTATATGGTGTATATTGTTCATGGTATTTTTCTGCTTCTTCAAATTCCTTATAGTGAAAAGTAAATGGAGCAAGGAATTACATCAATAGCAGATGCAATTCAGTTTCTACAGTTGTTGGATAATTATGATTTTGTCATGACAGACCCTGATGCTTATAGATTTGTGTTTTATGAGGTTGTTTACTGGATGCTCTTCTCCTTCTTTAAACTGGTCTTGAATGGCCGGTCCAACAGGCTTGCAGCCGAAGGAATAGTCGATTTGTTTAAGCTCTACATGAAGTTCATAAACGAGGGGGTACTAAAAGGTTTCGGGAAACAACTTATGGACTGAAACTATCCAAGATTCCAGGCCATGGCATGTAATTTCTGCGGATCAGTCAATGTCCGGATTATATATCATCGCTACCTTGGTATGATCGAGTGGTACCACAATGCAAACAAGTGTAGGTGCTCCAAAGATAGCCATACTATTCAATCCAGTGAAGATCTGTCCCATGGTCCAATAAAAGAAAAAGATGCAGCCGTGCAAAAAGAAAAACTTCTTTCTGGATCTACATCTAAAGAGCAAGTGTAGCTTGTGTGTTTCTTAGATTAGTTTGTGTGTTTCTTAGATGTTTAGTTCTTAGGACTTGATTTTCCGTATGGTTTGATCATAGTTTTGATGTACCACGCAGAAAACCTTTATATATAATTATATGTTATCTATTTTGATTATGATTCTTTGATTTAATTATTTGTTTTACTTAACCTTTTTTTTGGGTTATGCATACTAAAATGGAAGTTGGATTGTAGTTTTTTCATATATATTTTTATGAATAGACTTATAAATATGTAACACTCATGTTCAATATTTAGTATGTAATAAACAGTATTAGATATCAATGGAGGCGATATGGCTGTGTTTAGATTTATCTTATGTTTTATTATAGAAATACATGGTTTATCATATATTATATGAAAAAGGTTGCCAAAAAATTATGGAATCCGTATGGTACTTATTGCTTATAAGATTGATGAATAATCTCAATGTTTATATAGCAGTGCTTGTAACTTTTAACATTGATTTCATTATATATACAAAGTATTATAAATATCATAAAATAAGTAACTCATAATAAGGTGTAGCATGCCATAGTTTTAATTAATAAATATTTACAAATAAAGTTATAAGTATACATATTTACATGGGATTGTTTTTATAGAGATAAATCATAGTCAAGGTTATTAGAGCCTCAATATAGATGCTTTAATTTAAGTGTTGCTAACATAAAATACTTATTTTTTGGCATGGGTCAAGATGGCGGGCAATTGAACCTTATTATTTTTTATCTATAGTTGTAGAATTCTTAGTTGATCCAGATTATTATTAAAATAGAAATACAGTTTTAATACTATTTTATTTGTGATGTGTGAGCTGGATTCTTATGGTTGAACCAAAAGTATAATATGAATTTTAACATTAGTTGTATGTATGTATGTTTGTAACAACATATCTTTCTTTTGTAAAGTTAGATCTTTGTTGTAAATTATAAGATGTTAAGTTGATGGCTTCAATTCTATTAGAATTTAAGGTATATGAAATATATTTTTTTAAGAATATGGGACTCTTCCGTGGCAAATGTAGGTGTCTAGAATTGTTATTTTCAGATGAATGTTAAGTTTTAAATTCTGTTTAAAACCCATGCATATTGACATTGTTTTGTGTTTCTTCTAATGAAGTTGGTTATTTATTTACTCAAAAGTTAAAAGACGAGTTCTTTTATCTTAAACCAAAACGGTTTCAGCGGTTTTTCCAATTATTTAATCAGCCTTATTTTATGAATGTCACCCCACTAACTCAGAAAGTATCAGGCAGTTTAAACATAAGCCGATTGGTATGTAATCCCCTCATTTTGGCAACCGCAAGTTAGTGGGGTGAGCAGTTGCATTCTATACTGCTTATATAAGGACAGAGCAGTGCATCTAGGAAAAAAGTCTCAAACCTTCTACAGATGTTCCAAGATGGACAACAAATCCAGCAAAAGCCCCGTTCGAGAGGAAAATGTGAGTTATTAACAATAAATCGAAAGTTTGCTCTTTATTTATGTACAGATTCTGTGATGTCTTTAGTTTTCTGTTTTGGGCCTTCTAATGGAAGCATTTGTTTAATGACAGCACATGGATGATAAGACTTTGGAGGTTCTTAACTACACACAATATCTTAGGGCCTATGTGTCGTAGCTTTCTCGTGAATTTGGTGTTGAGGTGATTTCTTTTAGTTTATGCATATACAATAGTTCATGTTTTGTTTTTTTTGCTTATAATTCCTATGGGCTAACCCTTTGTTCCTGTTGTGTGTTGACGTCAATTTTTGTTAGGATTCCCAGGTAGCAAAAAAACAAAAAGGGCTGCAAATCTATCAAATTGGAAGTGGGATGAGGTTGTAGAGATTGACAGTTCAGATGACACTCCTGATGCAACCCCTACAAGGGCTGATAGCGACAAACAAAGCTGTGATGTTGACAGCTATGAGTTTGAACATTCCGATGATGACTCGGGTGATACAGCAGACTCCCTCCAAACTTTCAACAAAAATCTAAAGGTTCCAAAGGTGTTAGTTTTCAACCGTAACCATCCTAGGTCTGTTTAGGGGTCATGTTCTGTTTGTTTTATGTTGTTGTGTTCGTGCAAGGATTTGTCAGCTTTTAGGTTATATTAGTTCTATCCTTTTTTATAGAATTTGGCCAGTCATGTTTTATCGGTATGTTTCACTATGTATGTTGTGTTGTGTGTTTTATGTTTAGTAACCGTGTGGTGTTGTTTCTCTTTTATGTTTTTGTATTAAAGTTTTAATTTATTGTCCTATAGAATGTCGCATAACAATACATATCTGATATGCAAACAATTGTAATATGGGAAGGAATACTTATTAAAAAATATACTAATAGTTACATACTTCCTTTATTGTGAATAAGTCACACTAATGTTCGTTATATCACATGTAATGAAAATTATTAATATATGTGGAACTATATGGTAGCTTTAAAGTTTTGACTTTCATAGGATTATTCAAAGACACGGTAGTAGCACACATTAAGGTGAAGAAAGTTATATTAGTTAATGACAGCCGTATGTTACTTTTAGGTTGTTAAAAATTATCAATAAGATAAAAGGTATAATTATTTCCATAGCATTGCTTCTAACGCAATGCACTTATTCAAAATAATTAAGACTCATGTCGGATATATTTCATTTAATGCAAGTATTAAATACATATGGAATCCATATGGTGGAATTTGATTATTTTATATAAATAAAATAATGTTCAATATATTTCAATGGTGCCATTATACAAAGCGTGTCAGCCAATCAGGAATCAATTCGAGTGTGAGGTACGTTATTCTTAATATTACTTCATTTTATATTAAGTGTTTGGTAATGAAATGAGATAATGCACAGATGCATGGTATGGCAAGTCATAGTCAGGACAAGGCATGTAGCATTATATTGCCATTATAGTCAACGATCAGTTGTAGATTATTAAATTATAAAGATTTACCTCTGTCTTTCTGAGTGTCTCTGTTCACCATCCGTCAATGCATGTGCTGTCATGTTGCGTGTAATATGCACGGACTGTAGAAAATAAGTAAATACGTTAGATATTCAACATAGATCAATCCCACTAACATTCAAATGCCACAACTTAATAACAGTTTAACAAGGCCAGGCCCTAATAATAAATCAAAAAATCTGAGTGCATTCATGCTAATTAAACCCAAGTATGATTATTTTTTTTGTAGTTTTATTGACTAATTTATGTGTTTTATTTCTAGATGGGGCTTTATAGACCTGCCAGCGGTCAACCTCCATCAATGGTTCGCCTGTTTGATTCGAACATTATCTCGGAAATACAGGCAAGAACATCGTTGAAATCTCTGAGTTCAATTAGATGTACTTGAAAAGAAGTTGAGTTACTATCCTATGACGCTTATGTCTTGGAGCGACAGAAAATAGAAAATCATATGCTCGCAGGTTTCATTGTTCAATGCCCAAACTTCTTAGGTCGTCACCGGATACATTTTGTTGCTTCATCCGGTTCACGATCGCTTGATATTGGTTATATGGCACCGTGGACCATAATTCATGCAGCATCAGAACAGGGTGTTTTAGTGGTCGAGGTTGCCCATTTGTGGGTCCGAACACTGTCTGTTTATGCATTGTTTAAACCGGCAAGTCATAATATACGGGCTATTCCAAACCCAAAATGAAATATCCTACAGCAAAAGTCGCGTTTGTAACACTGGGGTCACGTCCGTTACATTACAAGATCTTTTGTTTGTCTATTCCTAAAAGAAGATATGTTTGTTTTCATTTCTTAAGCCTCCAAACGTGTGTTGTACCATATGAAATTTATACTTGTGTATGTGTAAGTTTTTTATGTCATAGGGTAGGTATGCATAGTTTTTGCCGTACGTTTGATTGTCGCCAAATTTACATTTTAGTTTTATTTTCTTGCAGTAATGTTAAAAGGGGTTTTGTCGACTTGTCGTATGTATGACATATCGTTTTGAGATATTTGACTCGGGTGCTTGGGCTTGGAGACTACAGGATCCTATACAATTGGCCCATGATGGTGAGGTAACCAATGACGAGGCCATTGTAGCAAGAGGGGGTATCTAAATTGGCCTGGAAAATAGGGGGTATCTAAATTGGCCTGGAAAATAATCAAATACTCATAACTGATTCTTCTACTCACAAATATCAAACTATTCCAATCCCATCAATGGCTACTTATTGTTCGTACTCTTCGTGGAAGCTTATTAAACACAACGGAAGAGTGGCCATTGTTTGTGTTCATGTGAATGATACACGAGATGTTTGGGTGCTTTCGGCCCGCGATACATGGGTGAAGGCAGATACACAAACAGTCAAAGGTGTGTTCTTTGAGTCATGGGAATATAAGGACAGTAACCTAACCTTCTACAGATTAGGCGAGGCTCGGTCGATCATTGCTGTGCAGAGTTTATATAACATCTTTTCATTCCAATCCGACCATGAATCGGTAAATTTGTCGTGTCGGTAGTTTCATGACTGGATTTTTGTTTTGTTTATTTAGATTTGGTATGTTTTGGACATAGGGTTGTAGTTTGCATCTGCAGTTGTTTGGTTTCAAGGTACGGTTGTCGTGTTTTTGGAAATTGTTTTATTTACTCAGTAATGATCTAATACTATTTGTTTATGTATTTGTAGGGTTCCAGTTTTAGACCTGAAGTGTAACTTTTAAAACTTGCATGGGTTTAACTATAAATTGGTACAACCAATAAGACAATGTGTTAAAAGAAAATTTAAGGTATTAAAAAATTTCCCAATAGATGCTACTTAATTGTACATGCTAATGCAGTTGGAGGAATCACTCATTGTTAACAACACTAAGGGTTCATTCGATAACAATATTAAGCCATAAGCTATCAAAATTAATGGTGGACACGCACATTTTGTGCCCTATGTGATGGTGGACATGGAAATACTAAAAAATAAGCAATTATACAAAATAGCAAGCACCACAAATACATGATAACCAAATGTAGCCCTAAACAATAACAATATTTGATACCGTAGGATTTAAACACTCGCCATTTGATTAATAAAAAACATCAATTAACATGAGGATGTCTTCATTCCCATGGTGTAGCATGTAAAACCTAAGGATAACATATATTCTCAATATGAAGTCATCATGTATCTAATTAACCACAACCAAGACTATGTATTATGGTTCCATGATATTAACACCCAACATCATGTTCGAAAGTAATATACACAAACCCAAACACAAAGCAAAAGTTTCATTGCTTGGTTACGATTGAATCTCTTATTACGAATAAAAGAAACTACAACCTTTTTAGAAACCTCAGTTGTTAAAGGAAACTGGTTTACCTAGAAGTTGGACCTCCTTTAAGCAAAGACACTACTCAAAAACATTGTGCTATATCACATAGCCTAGTGTCAAATTTAGTATAATACATTATAACACTGGTATATTATATTTTAAAGAGAGGTCTCTTACATGGATTTTCTTAGACATCTTGATAATATCATGTGAAAAAACATATTTGTGGATCTTAGATTACAAATAATATACCAGGGGTATAAAACATCAGCTGAAACAAAAGTTTGTGTTGTTTGGTATTTAATGACATGGTTCGTTTTTTCTGTCACTTTAAACTCAACAGCTTAGCTTGTGTTGTCTGTTACTTAATGAAATGTTCATTTTATCTCTGTCATTTTAATTTCAACAGATGTCAATGATGTTTTTGTCATATGTAGATAATCACATTATCTAAAAGTCAAACTTGAAGACAAACAAATCATAGCTCTTTCTTCATGCACTAAAAAACAAAAACACTCCAAAGAAACTACAAATAACAATTTCAGATAACAATGAAAACATAAATCATTTTTTTAATATCTATGTGTTAAAAAAAATGAATTCAAAAATTTGTGGTGCCTATTCGAACTAAATCTCAATTATAATCAATATAAATTACATTTTATCCAAAGATGCTTTAATAACATAGAGAACTCATTATATAGTCAAAATCATTCTCATTCTCTTGGAACTGTGCGTGACTATTAAATCCAAATGGAATGTCTATTTTCACATATTGAATGTTTGACGCATTTAACAAAATTTAATTTTTAATCAAATTAGTGAGTTTTCATACTAAATGACAAATTTATATATAACATAATTTGTATTGAACATGTGATAAATAACTTGAACTGATCCACTCATAAGTATATGAATTTAAATTGACACCTCTGCTACTTAGGAATACAGGACATGTTTTATATGATGTTCATGACTTAATTAAGAAAAACAAAGACTTACATTTTACCTTGACACAACAATTAGCATGAATTTTTTTCCAAGGAAGTAATGATAGTAAACATGATCATTAGATTACTGTACTCATGGCCTAAACTAAGTAAATAATAGACTACGGACTAGAAGATTTTAATACCAACAATTCAAGCCTCTTACCATATTGAAGCCCCTGAAAACACAATATTTACAAAGCGGGTCAAGTAGACAGCCAAAAGAGAATGACAAACAAAAGCTCACGAAAGTACGACTAACCAAAAACCCCATTAATTTTTTTCTCAAGAGATTTGATAAATATTCAAATAATACCAACTTGTAACCTGTTTAACACACTAATACTAATTTGAACTATTCGATCTTTAGTGGCTGACTTAACAGTCATGCTTGATCATTATAACGTGTTAGTGCAAGCATTTAGAATGGCCAGGGAACGGTTTGACAACACGTCAATGCATACTGTTAGACTTCGCTTGATTGGAACACGGAATACAGAACATAGATAGTACTCTTTACCTACCGCTTCTGAAGTGGCGGCATTGATCCCTGGTGATGGAAATCCTACAGATTCACAGGATGTCCTTATTGAAGAGCGTGACACTGGCATTGTAAAGCGTATATTTGATATTCACCCCAGTTTTATGGCATTATCATATCCTCTATTGTTTCCATACGGTGAAGATGGTTTTCATGTAAACATTCCTCTACATGATACTACAGAAACAAGTAATCGAAAAACCGTATCTATGAGAGAATACTATTCTTATCATGTACATGTGAGGAGAGATGAAGGAAGGACACTGCATAGGTTGGGCCGTCTGTTTCAAACTTATGTGGTCGATGCTTATTCAGTTGTTCTTGAGCATGAATTGGATTGGTATAAAAGAAATCAAAATATGATTCGTTCAGATCTCTATAATGGTTTGCATGATCGTATAGCAGAGGGAGAAACATTTGGTGGATTAGTTGGTTGGCGTGTCATCTTACCTGCATCTTTTACTGGGGGGCCTAGATACATGATTCAATAATATCAGGATGCAATGGCAATTTGTCGTTAGGCTGGGAGTCCAGATTTGTTCATCACCATGACTTGCAACCCTAAATGGCCAGAAATTGAGTGCCATATTAATGCGACAACACCTGGCCTAACTGCATCTGACCGACCAGATATCATTGCTCGTGTGTTTAAGATAAAACTCAACGAGCTTATGAATGATGTACGGAAAAAGAACCTGTTCGGGCGACCAAAAGCAGGTTCGTTTGTTGTTTTTTAGTTTTGTAATCAAAACATTTTTTTCAAATGTTTGTATGTTAGCTAAAGTATTGTCCTATGTTTCATTATCTACACGATCAAGTTTCAAAAACGAGGTCTTCCGCATTGTCATGCTTTGGTTTTTCTACAGCCAGATGATAAGATTGGGACCACCGAATGTATTGACAGATATGTATCTGCTGAGCTTCCATCAGAATTAGATGACCCTGAAGGTTTTGCCGTTGTTTGTATGCATATGATGCACCGACCATGTGGCGTTTTAAATCCTTCAAGTCCTTGTATGCATAACAGTCGTTGTGCTAAAGGATACCCAAAGAATTACTGTAACGAAACGTTCATCAGGCATGATGGGTGGCCATGTTATAAAAGACCTAACAATTCAAGAGTTGTTAAAGTTGGTTCTCAGCATATTAAGCTTGATAACAGATTTCCTTATAATCGTGATTTGCTGGTAAAATACACCTGCCATATTAATATGGAATGGTGTAACCAAGGTATGCCGGTGAAGTACCTGTTCAGTTACCTAAACAAGGGTCCAGATCGTGCTAACTGCCATTTTAGAGAATGGTCAAAATCGAACGGCTTTTGCATCCTTATTGCATAATGAAAACGAGATCGAAGAATATATAAACTGTAGGTATATTTCTTTGTCAGAAGCATGTTGGAAGTTATTTGGATTTGACATGCAGTATCATTCTATTTCTGTTGAAAGGCTATCCTTTCACGAAGAAGGGTGTAAGAGGGTCTATTTTCGTGATAACGACCAGCTTGCTGCTGTTGCTGCACGAACTACGGCCGCCATGTCAAAATTTACCGAATGGATGCGTGCTAACAAATTGTACCCGGAAGGTCGTCTTTTAACTTATGCCGAGTTTCCAACAAAATTTACATCGCATGAGAAAGAAAAAGCATGGCGGCCACGCAAAAATGGGTATGCTATCGGGCGAATTTATTACGTGAGTCCTTCTATGGGTGAGACATATTATCTTCGTATGTTATTGAATGTTGTACGTGGCCCCTTATGCTTTAATGATATTCGTACCGTTGACGGGGTTGAGCATCAATCATATATGTCGGCATGCAAAGCCTTGGGATTACTAGGAGATGATATTGAGTGGGTTGAGTGTATACGTGAAGCTTCTCATTGGCGGTTAGGGAACCAGCTTTGTGAACTTTTTGTGTCGATTCTATTGTTTTGTACTGTTACTGATCAAGCATGATTATTTACTAATTGCCTACCTTTCTTATCAGAAGATGTTGCTTACAATCAACGTCGAGTTCTACAGAATGAAGACATAATTTTCACAGATGTTGAACTTCTTAACTATACGTTGATTGAGATAGAATAGATTTTAGTAGGTAACAATAGATCTTTGGTGGACTTTCCTAATCTCCCTCAATTGATAGCTGCTTGGTGAATGTTACACGTAATCAATTGATAGCAGCCGAGCGTACTTACAACATTCAAGAGGAAAGGATAGTTTTTGATAACCTACATGGTGGGTTAAATATCCAGCAAAAGGAAGTTTATGATTACATTGTTGGTTGTGTTGATAATGGGACGGGTGGTGTAGTGTTTGTGTTTGGTAGCGGGGGGACGGGGAAAACATACTTGTGGAAGACGCTTATTGCTTGTATTCGTGCACGTGGGCAGATTGTCTTGTCCATTGCCTCATCTGGGATTGCTTCTTTATTACTCCCCGGTGGACGAACCGCACATTCTCGGTTTAGGATACCATTTGATCTTGATAAGGATTCGTGTTGTTCAATCGACGTGGGCTCTGATCTAGCAGAGTTAGTTGTTGCTTCTACACTTATTATATGGGATGAGGCGCCTTTGCAACACCGACATGCTTTTGAAGCTGTTGATCGCACGTTCAAAGATATATGCAAGCATAATATTCCTAGGGCTGAAAATCGAGTTTTTGGAGGAAAAGTGGTTGTTCTTGGAGGAGATTTTCGTCAAATTCTTCCGGTGATCCCTCATGCCCCCCGTAGTGAGATCGTTGCCTCAGCGGTCAACAGATCATCCATAATTTGGGGTGCATGCAAGGTGTTTTGTCTAACTTGTAATATGCGCTTGCATCGCCCGGGTATTAGTGGTGCTGATCTTATTGAACAACAAGAGTTTAATAAGTGGATTTTAGACATGGGGGCCGGGCGATTGCCCACGATCTCATTAGCAGGTGAAGACAAGGCCACATGGACATACCGCGTGATCTTTTGATCCCTATTGCAGATGATCCTATTGAGGCCGTCGTGTCTAATACTTTTCCTGACATTGCAGAGAGATTGAACGATATTGCTTTTTTAAAGGAGCGCTGTATTTTGTCATCCACTAATGATGAGGTTGATAAGATCAATCTGCACGTTCTTAATAAGTTTGCCCGGTGAAATTAACGAGCTGTTAAGTGCTGATTCCATATGTCCAAGTACAAACAACTTTGAGGAAATGCAAACTATGTACTGTGACCTCTCGTATTTTTTTGTTAAATGTTTGTTAATTTCATTATCTCTTGTAAGTGTTTGTTTTGTTATTAAAACAAATATAAGGGCTCATTTGTAAATCCTTGTATCTTAATCTCTTTTCGGTATTTAGATTTCTTATAATTTGTGTTATTATTAAATAATTAAGTTAATAATAATAATAATAACAAGTATAATAATAATTATAATAATAATAATAATGGAAATAATAAAAATAATAATACTAATAATAATAATAAACATAATAGGTGATAACCTTTAAAAATAAATAAAAACAATATAAGTTTAATATTTTAAAAACTTGTAATTTATTATTTTGGGCATAAAATAATAACATTAAAACCCCAGGGACCAAACTGTAATTTTGTTTTAAAACAAAACCCTAACTTTGGGTTAAAATGGGTAACTCAGAAAACGCAGGGACTAAAGTGTAATTTCTTTAAATTTAATTTCCCAAACCCCAATTTCCCGGTGAAACTTCCGGCGGAGCTCCGGCCATCTCAACACCCCGAAATGCATCATTTTTAATCGAATTAAACTGCCCATTTACAATCGTACACCAGGTTCGAACCCACAACCGAATTAACTCGACATTAATCGCCGGTTTTCATCAATCTCACACTCGAAACCTAAATACTTCAAAACCCAAATCAATTCTGCAATTAAAACTTATTATTAGTGAAATTAATCATGTCCCAACGTTCAACCAATCAATACGAAATCAATGGTGTGTTAATCACACATAATGAAGCCTTAACTCTGTTCGAATTGCAATAGAACCATGCGAAGCAAAATTGAACTCGATGAACATGAAACGATTTCAATTGGGACTATTTAATAGAGGGGAAAGGTGGCATTCGTCCCTTTCCAACTCTCTGTAAGCTCAATTTCATAAACAACACACACACACATCGAATTCTTCAAACCAGAACAGGCGACCTGTTCATCGTTTTGTTTTCACAAATTCAATCGAATTCAGGTAATTAAAAATAGGTACACACTCGATTAACCATGGGGAATCAAAGCCCCATGGTTAATTTTGTTATCATTATCGATTGGATGATCAATTGATCGATTTTGATTTTAGGGTTTATGTGAATTGGGGATTTTCTGGGTAATTTGATTTAACTTTCGATTTCTGAAACTTAACACAAACCAGGGCCTTGGCCCAGTGGTTTAAGCTTATGGTGGTGTGGCTATGGACCCGGGTTCGAACCCAAGTCCCTGCTTTTATTTTTTTTAAAAGGGTTTTTTTTTTTAGTTTTAAAATCCAGAAAACATTCTAATATTATTATTAATTATATAAAAACCATTTTTAACCAAAAACTAAATAAAATTATTTTATTTTAAATTTTCTTAGAAATTCAATTAATAAATCCTTATTCTTTTATTTTGAAAATTATAAAAATTGTTACACAATATAATTTATTATTAATTTTGTAATGAAATTAATCTCCTTTAATTCTCAAGATTACAATTTAATAAATTCCTCAATTTTTATAAAATATATTTACAAAATATATTTAAAAGAAAATAAATATATATATATGTATATATTTAAATGTGCATCTATTGTGATTAATAGAATTATTTTAATCATTTAAAATCACAAATTTACTATTGTATTAAATAGTAAATAATAATTCTTTAATAATAAAAGTTTAACTTTTATTAATGATTCTATCACAAAATTCTTATTTAATCATTTAAATAAAATGTATCTATTTTAGAATTTAAAATCGTAGACTAAGCGATATAAAATTAACATCGTTATAATATTACATTGTTATCCAAAAGCCCAAATTTAAACCATAGATTCCCGAGTACCGCTAACATTATAATAATCATGATTAACTTAATACGTCGTTTTTTAGGTTGAACTTTAACGAATCTTCGGCTTTTAGTACAAGACTTCTTATACATTCATCCTTATAATTCATGTGAGTTTTCCATATCCTATTTTATATTATTTCATACTTTTGGGATGAAACATGTTACCTTATCATAAACACACTTGTAGATACATTTTTACTCTTGTAACACTTGTGCAATTCATCTTATTTTGTCATGGTTATTTGGACTCTTGTAATTATCATGTGATAACACTTGTAAGATACAATCATTAACTATTGCTAGCCTAGCGACGTCATAGATCTATAGGCCTAACAAGCCTATTTGGTGCTAAAGCCGAGGTATTGCCGGCTCCTAGTGATGTATTCTTGATCACTATGGGAACCAAGTGCATTTAGCTAATCGTATAATCATGTTGTGGCCATATTTGTCGAGGTTTGATTGTTACATTTGTTTATCTATTTATTATTACATTATTCTATAACCTATGACATAAATTGCCAACTTATTGTTTATATATATATGTATGTGCAACCTATGGAAACTCACCAACATTATATGTTGACATTATTTTAACATATTTCAGGAAATGATCTCGCTTAGTTGCTCATGAAGACTTGTAAACATCTAGGATTGGACTTAGAGATTAATAAAATGACATATTTTGTCACATGATGCTATTTGAACTCTTGTTATGTCGTTTGATTGAAACTTATGCTTTACATTTATGTA
Organism: Flaveria sonorensis; assembly: GCA_025506505.1. NCBI lineage: Eukaryota > Viridiplantae > Streptophyta > Magnoliopsida > Asterales > Asteraceae > Flaveria > Flaveria sonorensis. The sequence goes on along the minus strand of CM046440.1, from coordinate 66,071,693 downwards.
TGTCATGAACTTGGAATTTAATAATATTTACACTTTGATTTAGCGTTATGTGGCATGAACAATCTTAACCCTCACATCTCAACGTTTCCGCCGTTAAGGTTGGGGTGTGACAGATTGGTATTAGAGTCCATAACTATAGGGATGTAGGTTATTAGAAATGGTGGCCTAGACTATGGTTAATCTAGGGACCCCTTTTCATGAATATTTGTTATAATCTTGTAAGGATGCTTATATGTCTATTACATGATGTTACATATTGCATAATAAATCCTTTATGTGTTATTTGATTATATTTAGAAAATGGTGCCTTAGGAGTATGACTTAAATCTTGTATACCCCAACTTCCTAATCTTCTTCATATGCCTTTAAGTTCTACCGCGTCTAATCTCTTCGAAACTTATTCTCGACTACGTGTGGAATTCTACGCATCTTATCGAGTGGATAAAACACTTTAGACGTTATGTCTAAATCTTGAAAATCTCATCGAAGTTTTAATTCTAATAGCCTATAGGGAAGTATGTGACACATAAACATCTCTATTCTGGATTTCCTGGCAAAAGGCCCTAGGGCTAAGGCAAGCATTTCGTATAAATCCCATTGCGGGACCTGTTATGCTTACCTGGGGATTTCCAGGATGAGTGCTAAATTATGGTCAACATACACATTTTCCCCAAGGTAATTGGGATTAAGTCACCTCGACGTGTCCAAGTTCCTATTAGCTGTGTGGTACCAATGGAACCATCCTGTTTATATTTGTAAATATCAAAAATTCATGATTTCTTGAACTGGTTTATTACCAAATTCTAATATCTTCTTTATTTCTATCTTATAGAATGTCTCGTCATCAAGGAAAAACGTGCTACCTCCGATCGCAAACTTGCCGCGATGATTGCCCGGAAAATGGCTGCTGTCCTCCCAACCATGGTTGCCGAACTTAGTAGCACCCTAATGGCTAACAACAGTAATAATGCAAATGGGAATAATGGTGGTAATGCTAACAATGGACATGGTGAGAATAGCAATAATCAAGGGGAAACAACCGAACCTGTACTTTCAAGCATTTTAACTCTTGCAAACCCACTAGTTTTAGTGGGAAGGAGGGAGCCACTGGACTTCTCGAGTGGTTCGAGAGTATGGAGAATACCTTCATCAATAGTGAGTGTCCCGAAGAGCTCAAGGTCCATTACGCTGCAAGTGTCCTTCAACAACGGACACTTACTTGGTGGAATAGCGAGAAAAGAAACCGAGGTGCAGAAGTGGCTTTAGCACTCCCTTGGGGGGAGTTCAAGGACATTATGATCCAAAAATTCTGCCCAAGGAGTGAACTGCAAAAGCTGGAGGAAGAATTTTGGAATCTCAAACAAGATAGCGACAATCATTTGGCATACTCCACCCGGCATCATGAACTGAGCATGCTTCTACCACATATGGTGGATACGGTACCCCGTAGCATCGAGAAGTTTATCAAAGGGGTACCACCATAAATTCAAGATGTTGTGGTGGGAAGTAGGCCCACAACTCTGAAAGAAGCAATCAACATCACCGCTCAGCTCACCGAGAATCACATTAAGCCTGGCACTTTGACGGTGAAGGGAACAAAACTAGCAGCGAAGGTGACTCCCGAGGCGACGAAAGAGGTGACGACTGAATCCTCATTTAAGGGCAAGAAGCGAAAGTTTACACCTGCCCGTAATTTCGCTGTGACAGCACCTAATGCCCCACAAAGACAAGCTGTCACTGCAAACCAAGCACCCGTGGCAATAGCTTACACGGGTCCACACCCGATGTGCAACACCTGCAAGTATCACCATGCGGGAAATAATCCCTGCCGAATCTGCACTCTTTGCTGGAAATACGGACATTTAGTGGCTACTTGTCATCGTGCCCAAACAATGCTGCCATGATTGCTAACCGAGCCTGCTACAACTGTGGCGATAAAAAAGTCGTTAACCCACGTCATGTGTAAGTTTTATATGATTTTTTTTCTTTTTGACCCCCCTTTGTGAGCCTAACATTGGCACAATTACAAGGTGGCTGCACGCGTTGTTGATAAGGATAAGGAGATGACGTGTGTTCTTTTTGATGATGCTGCTATTGCTCTTCTTCATATAACTGCAAATGATTTAGTTGTGAGAGTTTATCTGAGGTATTTTTTTATATAACTTAAATATGTTTGTATCATATGTATATTTCCTAGGCAGATTTAGAAATTCATGTTGCTCTTAGAGAGTTTTTTTATGTGTTTTTCAAGTGCTATTGTGTGTGTATATGAATTTTACTACTATTTTTTTCCTCTGATGCAGGGTGTTGATGATCCGTTTGGATACAGAATTATTTCTTTGACGCTTTATGTGCTAGAAGTGTCGTTCTTAGGATCAAAATTGATAAATACAATTTGGAACCTCATTATATTCGTCGTTTCACGGTGTAAAAATACATCGGTGAAAAATTAGAATTGGTTGCTAGAGAGAAAATTACATCTACCGGTGCTCCAAGTATCAATATCAAACAAGATGATTCTAAAAGTGACGAGGTTGATGAGGGTAGTGAATTTCTTAGTCGGATCACATCTGATGAATGGGAAATGGCAGACAAGGCTTTATGGGACCCACGAATTTCACAGTTGTCATCAACTATAACTAAGACATCATCGGTAGTTTTTCTTAAAAATTGTCTTTGATATTGTAATTCGTTGTGTATTTGTGTTCTGAAGTGTTTGTCAAATCTTCAAACAAGTGCTGATCATGAAGAAGATGTGGTTTCTGCTAGACCTACACTACACATTACTTGTGATGAAGCAATAGTTACCGGCTCGACATGCGTCGAGGACACCTTAACACCATCGCATGGAAATACAAGGCCTAAGCGGAATATCAAGAAGCCAAAACGATTTATTGCATAGCTAAGACTACTGTTTTTATGAAACATCCAAGACATATTGCTATGTAATATCTTACCTCTGTTATGCGTCTTTTCTGTTAAATCTCCAAAACTATGTTGGTATGTTTTATCTGTTTAACCGTGACTTATTTTTGTTATGTTTATAGTTGTTCTGTTTTTGTTGTCTGACTATCAATTCATGATAGTCTTTGTTAAAAACAAGCTTGTATATGATGTCATATTGCGTTGCAGTACCCGACCACCGGACGGGTATAAAACTAGTTATCTTAACCCTTTAGGATTCATCTCCAATTAAGCCTTATCATAGTTGACGCTTTGTCTCCATTCAATTCAGCCCTACATGATCGGTCATTCATCTCTAAGGTTGTACTAGGTTCATCCATTTCATTCACTACATTTGTTTCATATAATTCAATATGCAAGTGAGTTATGATTTAGTTCCTCATGTCTTTGCAATTCCTAACAAACACGAAAGTGACTTTTGAGTAAACACAAAATCATTAATCTTGATTAAATGTTTGAGAAACAATCATCCAGTTTTCATGAATAATTATTATAAAAGCACCCATTACTTTCATCCAGTTTCATGTTTGATTCATAGGCCATCACCATTATTAGTGCCCCTAATTTTTAATTCATTACTTAGAATGTTAATAAAAGCAAACGAAGACTTTTTTCTTGCTTCTGTTACGTTTTTGTATTCATCAATTTGGTTTTTAATTCAATTCTAGTTCATTCTTTTGAGCATTAAAATGTTCTTTGTTAGGTAATGATAAGTTAAATGATTTAATGTTTAGTTATAAATTTATATATATGTGGTTATGTGAATAAAAAAGAAGAAAAAGACAAAAAGAAACGATATATTATAAAATATTTATTAATAAAAAGCATTAAAATAAATAGATATGTTATTTTAATTAGTTGAGAGATATATATTTGATATTTTAAATAGATAAGGGTAAAATAGTCATATTAGAAGTTATTTATACTAAAAAAATATTAAAATGGATATATGTGATATTTAAAAATTAAGGAGGGATATATTTGATATTAAAAATTTTGTTTGGATATATATGATATTTAACAATTTTAGAGGGATATATATGAAATTCTCCTATATTTAAAAAACTGAATTCCTTCTTTTAAGCATATTATAACAAATATAGAAAAAATTGTATATAATTAAAGATACAAGGGTCTAAGTGTAAATAAGTTTAAAGTTTCACTTTTTAGTAGCGTTAGAAATACATAATTACCTTTATTAAATTGATTTTTTAGGTTGTACATTGTGCTTAAAATTTACAAATCTCTTAACTTTGGCCGGAATCTTTCCTTCGTGCATTATAATATAGTATAGAATCTAAAATATGAACATACATGTTACATATATGAGTACTAGTAACGTGCCCGCGCGATGGGGCGCGTGCGACACTTTTATTATGGTACTCGTCTCTGGTTAGTTTTATATTTAAAAAACTGAATTCCTTCTTTTAAACATATTATAACAAACAAGGAAAAAATTATATATAATTAAAGATACAAGGGTGTAAGTGTAAATAAGTTTAAAGTTCCACTTTTTAGTAGCGTTAAAAAGACATAATTACCCTTATTAAATTGATTTTTTAGGTTGTACCTTGTGTTTAAAATTTACAAATCTCTTAACTTTGGCCGGAATCATTCCTTCGTATTATAATATAGTATAGATAATAAAACTAGATATACTTCTTGATTTCAATTTATGAATTAATTAAACTTGGAAGTAATCAAACCTTTTCTTTAAACGTGATTACAGCACAAGCTTCAAGACACCACCTTCAATTAATAATGTGAAAATCTTACAACCGTTTCCGATTAAATGTTATTGCCGAAGTCCGACTCCGAATCTCCGATGCACCACTCTTTGAATTAGCTTTGATTTTTAATTGTTACAGCCGTCTTCAATTTTTCAATATGGCCCAACAATATATATAAATCTGTAATGCTCTACATACTTAAAACCTAAAAAAAATCGGGCTTTGTATTTTAAACCCATAATCGGGTTATTCGGGTTAACCCGATTAACAACAATACCAACTCAATTACCAACCTAAAGACTACATCGGGTTCGGTTTAGTTTACAATCGGGTTCGGGTTGATCGGGTTCTTCCTTAATCGGGTTCGGGTAAAAAACACACCCTAATGTGTCTACCACTAAGTAATACGATGATGTGTTAATGAAATAATGACAAGAGATATCACAAAGTCGCACTCAAGAAACTGTTAACAGGTTTTTTATAATGTTATAGGCGTCAGCTTTGTTCTCCTCGCATAATTTAACCCTAATCGCGTCTCTATTCATTCTCACTCTAGGCTTTTCACAATTTGTAAACAGGACAAACAAAACAAAATGCCAAATGATCATAAGGAATAATACTTGATCCTTTGTTTGTTTCTTAAAATATATGTGCATAAGGATACAAAGACAATTGTTTTTAATAGACCAATTACAAAGACATTGGTGGCCATCAACTAGTGTGGTACAACATATTGTGAAGCGAAAAAGGAATCTTAGAATGGTTTATCATCTAAGTGACTGAACGTTAAGTTTCACTGTGGATAAATTATATGTATTTAATAATAAGTTTTTTCGGGTGTTTGAGTTCGTTGTTTAAGAAAAAAACTTAATTGGCTCTTGTAAACATTTGAGTAACCGTAGCTCACAATTAAATTTTCATCTTTGATTTTTCATGTATACCAATAGATTGATGTTGTATTTTTTTTAAACTTGTATACTTTATGATTACAGTTACTTGAATGAAAATCATGTGAAATCACCAAATTCAAATTAGAAGAATCGGCACACTAGCTGCGATCTATATCAAGTATGAGCCGTATAAGAGCTCATTTTTGCTCGAATTGAAGATTGTTAGTCAAACTCATTGTTGTGAGAAGATACTCGGCTTGGCTCAACTAAGTCATTGCACAACCTTGGTTTTCGGGGGCCTAGATGGTTAGCACAGTTGTCACGTGACACTAGTAAAAAAATTAAAGTTACTTTTATTATATGAAAGTTGAATAGCACCGTATTTTAGATGGTAACATTCATATGTTATGAGTTGAATATTAATTCAAAACAACCAATAGCTTGTATGTCCATATTTGCACCACCATACATTTCCTACACTACTTATTTACTAGTTCTGCTCTAGCTTCCTGACCGAGTTGCGACGACCCAATGAGCCTCAAAATCTAATTAGCCATCCGCGATGATGTGGTGTCGTATGTCCCACATGTGAGGGTCAGTGGTATGGTGTTCTTGGTGCACCGCTCTTGGCTACATGCGGTCAAGAATGAGCTTTTTTTCTTTTCTCTCTTGCACAAGTGGTGATGATGTGGAAATAACGACAAAACTCACGTCGTATACCGCAAAGGAAACATGAGCTAACTCCTGTCATATAGCGCGGGGAAAAAACTAGTTATCCTCAAAAAACTAAGAGTTTATAGGATTTGAAAGTTATTTTAATGATTCAGAACGAGTGAATTAACATATTGTTTATGTGATTACCTTATACGTATTACAATAAACTCATTTAGTAACGTCGGTGGCATGTGCCACCGGCCTAGCATAGTTTTATATCTCCTTTGAACCGAACCTTGACATCAAACCTATAGTTGGATAGTAGTTAAAGTTTTGGCTTCTTTTTGGAACCAACCTGTGTTCGATTCTTACTTCTTTCTGATTATTTCTTTTTTTTAACTTTAATAAAATATCACTTTGACCACATGTTTTTATAGTATCGGGTTACCCCCTATACATATTTACTTAAAAAACAAAATTTTTACTTTTTTATTTTTATTATGAATTCGAGTTTGTGTCAGTATGAATTTGAATTCGTCTACATTTTATGCATATTTTATTGGAAACAAGTTGAATCAAATATAAACGTGTCCGTGCTTCTTTTTTAAGTACGTTCTGAGTTGGTGAACGTTCGATGGAAATTTGTTTGGAAAAGTCGCGTCAAATATAATACGTTTTTATTCGATGGTATAAAGTCGAGTCACTCGACGTTTCGACATAAATTTGGTTTACAAATGAGTCGGGCATTGTAATCTAATACTTTATAGCGCCATATACAATTTCGCCGCACGTGCTTATTTTTATGTACGTTTTGAGTTGTTTTACCTTTCACGTAAAGTTGTTTTGAAGGTCGATCCAAATATAATACGTGTTCAATTAACAGTATAAATTCAAATCATTCTGCGATTCAGTGTAGGTAATTTAGTTAGGAAACGAGTCGGAACGATTGTAATCTAATACTTTATCACGTAGCCTATGTTACCGTCGCAACGCTCGGGATAAAAAAACTAGTTTAACTTAAAAATGTATATTATGAGTTTTGGCAAGCTAACGGTTAATCTAAAATTTAGAAACCTGTTCAAATAAATAAACATATATGTTAATAATAAAAAATCAGCCACCACACATATCAATATGGAACTTTATGGTCAAAATGAAGCACTCAATTTATCATGATAACGATAAGTCGATAAGGAATGCAAGATGTGATTATAAGGTTAAAATATTATTATGCAATTACTATTTTTTTCATACTCGCTTATTGTTAAATTGTTAAAATCAAAATATTAAGGTTCAAATCTGTGGAGTAGAATGTATTTATGATTTATCTTAAAAAAAAAATTGGGATTGTTGATAAAAAAACTAGAATACTTAAGAAAAATATAGTTAATAACTTTTTTATTTAATAATTTAACTATATTATAAAAAATAACTAATTAGCATTCACTTACCATGATCCTTAACCCAACTAGTTAAGGTGAGGTACCCATGACATGTAAATATTAGAAGGTCATGGATTCAAGTCTCACTTTGATCAAAATGTTTGCTAAGAGTTGAGCCAGTGGGTTTTCTTAGTAATGATTTCCTCTTAAGGGGTTTGCTACTGGCAAACCATATGCATATCCCACATGCTAAGGAAATGTTAAATCATTTTAAATATTAAAGATTTCACACGACCTTGATCAACTTGAGATTGGTTGCTATTTAACATTTAACATGTGCACTCTTTCCGTAATGGGTATTTCCCAAATTAGGAATCACAACAATGTTCCTTTCATCCTTGAAACCCTTACTACAACAAGCATCTAGTAGTGGTCCTTCCACCCGTAATTGAAACCTTTTTTGATTCGGTATTGTTGGTCCTAGTTGTCAAGTTGTCATTGATCACAAGGTAAGAGAAAATTGATGGTTGAGACGAAAAGATGAAAGAGACGCTAATGTTTTTAATGTTTAGTGACATAAAACAAACCTTATACAAGTAAGACTTATAACCGTTACTTACTCTTTTATCGTTCACGATATGTTTACGATATAAGCACCGTATATCAACAACTAATACTTGTAACAATTTCTTAATCCATTCCATTCCAGTTTGCTAACATGTTTGTTAATATTGTTAGATTTAAGTTTAGATTTTAAAGCATTATAAAATCCATTTCATTCAATACTAAAAACTTATATAGGAAGTTTTAGGGCTTACATAATGCTAGAGCTTTTGTTTTTAGAAAGGGGGTATCGAGTTTAAACTCGTACATAATATAATTTAAAAGCATGAGTAGATAGATTTGTCATAAAAAAACCAACGAATTCATACACCATAATTAGTTATAATCGTATTTATTAATAAGCATAATAATGTCAAATATAGTAAAATTTAAAAAAGGTGAGGTTATCTACAAAGTGTATTTTTGTTACATAGTGTGAGAGACACAATGAGTTTAAAAAAAATCACAAAAAAAAATATACCCATAATCTAAATCGAATTTCAAAAAAGTACTTCGGAGTTCTGTTCCCCTCGTTGTCCTCTTTCAGAGAAAAAATAAAAAATAAAAAAAATTCATTGTGTCTTTTTATGACACAATGACGTCATTGTCTTTCATAATGACAAATGACTTCATTGTGTCTTTCATAAATGACATAATAAAAAAACGTTAATTTTTTTTTTCGTTAGTTTTTTTCTTAGTGAGGACGGCTAGGGAAACAAAAGCTCGGAATTACTTTTTTGAAATTCGATTTAGATTACGAGATATAATTTTTTTGTGACTTTTTTTACTCATTATGTCTTCTCAAACTTTGTAGCAAAAATACATTTTGTATTTAAACCTCTTTCTTGACATAAAAATATAAAAAGACTATCAATCATGAGAACGAAAAAAAAGGTAACTTATTGTAACTTATAAGAGTTGGTTATATTAAACTTTAGGATTAACAATTATTAACTATTATTGTTATCTTACTTTAACACGTATAATTATCACATATCAAATGATTATTTCCACGTTATGATGTATTATTCTTTTCTATGTTTTAATATGAGTTTCATTCAATATCAAGCCGTGCCAACAGTCACAAAGTTTGTCAGATTCCAGCCGCACTGTGCTCGGGAGTTATACTAGTATTTTTTTATTATTTCCATCATACTTAAAAAAGATATTAAGTCAAAAAGCAGTAAAATAGAAAGGGTAATTCAGACAATATTGGATCATAAGACCCATATTATATCTTACACATTACTAATAGAACACGACTAAGGTAATGCAATAGGATTGCCCATTACATACGTATTAACTCTCAGCGATGTTTGGATAAGTGACGGTGATGTATCGATAACATTTTAATGTACCTAATTAAATGTGTCAAATCAAACTACTCTTAATATATATTGATGTGGGTAACGACACACAATAATAATACATTACACTACTCAATTATTGAAAAAAGAAATCAGTAGAAATACAAAGAAAAGCTATCAACGATTAAAAAAGTGATGTTACTATCCTAATGAATAATGGAATAAAGAACTCCCTTTACATATAAAAAACCACATGCATTACTATTTCACACAAAACATCATCTTCATATAAAAACACATAAAATATGCCCCTTCAAATGAACCGCTAAAAGCCATACGATAATATGATATGATGATGACGATGATCTCTTTAACCTTTTGTGCACTGGAACCACTGCTATCGACCGCAAGAACACGAATCTCCACCTCTTCATCACCGCTTTAACAACCCAATTCAAACCCTAAAAACCTTCACTTTCTCCTCATCAATGGCCGCGTTGTTGGGCCTTTATCCGAAATGCATTCAATTATACGGTTCTCGAGGAACTGTGATGAAAAAAACATGTGGGTTCGACCCGAAACCACGGGTTCGAACCCTAGTTCGGCCGCCTCCACCTCCGCATCGATCATGGTGATGCGAAATAAGGTGGAGAGGATCTTTCCGGTGTATGCGAGAGGTGGGTGTCTCCAAGATCCGACCCGGTTGCCTGTTCGGGTTCGGTTGTGGGTGATTCGATTTGGGATGCTGTTAGATTAGAGGCCAAGGCTGAGGTAATTGTAACTGCAGTTAACGTAGAGTTTTTGAGTTCTTGATAAACTTTGATTTACAGGTATTTGATAGTGGAAAGATGAATACTTTAATAAATTAACATGTGGAATTAAGATGGTGGTTTATCTTTGGAGCAATGATTGTACTTCTGTCAATATGATTGGATGATCTTTAGGTTGTATAGTCTAATTGATGCATGTAATTGTTGTTGGAAGATTTTTCCCAAAAAGGTAATTTGTGGTAGGTTCTTGAATAGTCTAATTATTTGATATTCTCTTGGTCCCTTAAGATCTCTACTTTACAAAAAAAGCTCAAAGATATATTATTGAAAAAGGTTTTCCAATGATTGAACACAATTTAACAAGATGATCTTTGTCCATCCTTTTAATATAAAGTTAAGTGACTTAAGGAAATCAAATGTATGTTAAATTGTTGATGTTAAATTTCGTAATTGTACTCTTCTTAAGACATGTAAAATTTGTGATGTGGATTTTTTTGGTTGAAGGAGAAACAGAAACAACTCATTTATCATAAAGATGGTACTTTTTTTTAAATAAGTTGTAATAAGGTTACTGTAGTGATATAAGTACAGTTAGAGGCGAATCAAGAATTATGTGATTGGACAATTGGTCGAAGTGATTTGTGAAAATATACGCTAACTGAATGCATATCTTAGATGATCAGTTTTGGAATGTGATTTGTGTGAAGTTGCTATATATTAGTGGTGATTCTAAGTTTGGTTATTTGATGTGAAATTTCAGGCAGAGAATGAACCAATTCTAAGCAGCTTCTTATATGCCAGCATACTGTCACATGATTGTTTGGAGCGAGCGTTGGGATTTATTATTGCTAACCGCTCCAAAATAATACTTTATTAGAAACCCAATTAATGGATATATTTTGTGATGTATTGGTTCAAAACAGAGGCATCAAACGGGCATTACGCATGGATCTACAGGTGATGTCATTAGCATGTCTTCATGTCAATTTATGTCATTTACTGATTTTTGGGCTGTGTTGGTAGTTAAATTAAAAAGGAGTATATCTTATTGTTCAATTAAGTGACTACTTACTTCCTCAGGCATTTAAAGAAAGAGATCCATCATGTTTGTCGTATTGCTCTGCTCTTCTACACTTAAAGGTATTTCAGTTAGAATTGAACTTTTCTCATGAGTATTTTTAGCAAATTTGTATGATTTAGTTCACTTTCATGAAAACTATTACCAAAATGTTTTTTTTCTTTGCTTTGGCTTATATAACCTTCTTTGATGTGTAGTGATAAATCCATAGCTCATGATACTTTTGTAGGGTTACCATTCTTTACAACAAACACAGTCGAGTAGCGCATGCATTGTGGAATCAAGGACGCAAGGTGTTGGCTCTTGCACTACAAAGTCGAGTTAGCGAGGTAACACATGATTTTGCAATTTATCTTATTTACAGTACCTTTATTAATTTTATATGTATTTAAGATGACTCTTCTTATTACAAAGTTTAACTTAATCTAGGTGTTTGGAGTTGATATACATCCAGGTATTGTTTCAAAATGATTTCCTCAACGTAAATAGTAGATTTCTGTTGGATTTTACTGATAATTGTTTATCTTGTGGGTACACAGCTGCCAAAATTGGAGAGGGAATATTATTGGATCATGGAACGGGCTTGGTTATTGGAGAAACTGCTGTTATTGGAGATAGAGTTTCACTAATGCAAGTAAGTTCCAATTATAGCTAATTTGATCAATTAATCTGCATGGACTGTAACGTAAGCCATTCAATGTACTGAAGTTTGGGTTATATTTGGGAGCAATTTAAATGGTTTAAGGTTAAATATATGGTGTAAAGTGAGGTCTGAATTTTTCTAAACCACTAACATTGACGGCCCATTTGTTTATGAATGAGTTGATTTGGGTTGTGTTTTATCTTAAATGCACAAAGAGGAATGTGTCAAATGCGTTGAAATTCACCCAAAGTCCTGTTCTTATTGCATACAACCTTCTGAATCATTTATGTTCAAAGATTTGGATTATTGTTGTATAATATTGCTTTTGTTATCATTATGAAAACATTAAATACCATAAGAAGGGGCAAAATTTGTTTGCTGGTCAATGCCTCGCGGTTCTGCCACTTTCAACCTGAACCCATTTTGAACCTGGTTCGCCCACTTTCAACTTTAACCTGGTTGTGCCCATTTCACCTCTAGTTGGCATTTATGAGTGTAACTATTTTTATTTATAGGGTGTAACCTTGGGAGGAAGTGGGAAAGAAACAGGGGATCGACATCCAAAAGTTGGGGAGGGTGCCTGATTGGAGCTAGTGTAACTGTACTTGGGAATATAAAATTGGTGAAGGTGCAATGATAGCTTCGGGTTCCCTCGTTCTTAAGGATGTTCCTCAACATAGGTGGATGACATGATATACTGCAAACGAATAATTTTGTTTCTTTCGTTGGGCCTATATCAAACATTAAAACCATGTAGTCTGATAATTTGTGTGTTTTTTATCTGAAGTATGGCTGCAGGAATACCAGCGAAGGTGATTGGTTATGTAAAAGAGCAAGTTCCATCTCTAACAATGAAACATGGTTATGTTTATGTCTTAATTATTAACCATTTCTGCGACAATCTGTTTATAAATAGTTATTTTTTGTTACTGTTTAATATACAGTTGATCCTTTGTGTGTGGTTTTTGTCGCAGATGCGAGCAAAGACTTTTTTGAACATGTAGCCATAGGTGACGAGGGAAGATCCATGACGACTATGCTAATTAACCATTTAAGCTTCTTTAACCGCATATCCATGATTGCCAAATGCCAACAAAGATACAGGGGAAGACTACTCAACATAACCAATATATCCTCAAAACTATAGTGTATTATTGAAATAAATAAAAGTTATTCAATGTTACCCGATAGCTTACATCACTTTCCTATAGAGCATAACTTATGAATCCTTCTCCTAAGTGCATCTCCACATACATGACACAGGCGACGAGTGAGACATGCAGTTGTGCTTCTGTTTTAACTAAAGGTCCTGATGAATATGCACCAGGAACATCAACAAACTGCAGGCTTATGATAAAAGAGGGGATTTGAGTACTAAGGCTGCAAACAAGTATAACTTTTTGATCTCGAATCAAGACTGATCAAGTTAAATTTAGCGAGTAAGATTACCCATAAAAGAGTCTAGATATTTGCTTTAATAAGATATTAGCTCCAATTATTATCCAGTTTATGAGCTATGAATGTATCTTGAATATATAGGGTCAAGCTTGAATAGAATTTGCTTTTTAGTTCTTATGGTTATTTTTGTGCCGCATAGAATCAAATGTTCCTCGATTCTGTGCTTTAAAAAGCGAGACGCCCATCATATGATTTTTTTATTAAACATGTTTTATTAAAAAAAAATACGTTAATACTACATGTAACTGGTAAAACATAAGAATGAATGTATCTGAAGTATGTATAATTTTGGTGAAATATGATGCAGGTAGAAACAAATTAAAATTTGCGCTGATCAAATACCAATGCATTTTAAATAAGCATAATTATCAGTGGCTCCACGTAAAAAGACATTTGTAAATATTATAGTGACATGAGTCTGTAGTTATACTTGTTTGAGGATAAAAAACTACTCTCATGAGCAGAAAAGAAGAGAGAATACATAGACACACCAGTTCTTTCGGTTTCATTATGTTGGATGCGCATGGCACAATGCGTTACGAGACTCGTATGTCATCGCTACAATGCGTTCCTATGTCATTGCTTGAAGGGCACAGGATGTGCATAGGCATGATGTGCTTCGAGACACTTGTATGTCGTTGCTTGAAGTGCAATAACCATTACCGATCATCTAGGTTGCCTCATGTCTAGGCACGTTTTTACAACACAATAGTTTGTATCCACCTGAGTTCCATGAAAAGATTTGTCGAGCTACCACAAGTTTAGATCAAACTAACATCGTATGCTCGAATTCAAGTTCAACTCGACGCACTTCAGCCATAGTAGCAACGTTCATTACCATTTGTTAGATTTCATTTCGTGAGCTGAAAATATATGGTGAGATAATGATTACAAGAATCACAAATTAATAATCATTGAAATGTGAACAGCACTTTTACACTATATATATATAAAAGAAGTAAAAAACCACACAATTTAGAGGAACGCTTGAACAATATAATAATAATGAGTAGGTTGTAAATGGAAGAAAAGAAAGGCTAAATGTATCAAACTTTTATACACCACTGAAACTATGATGAATTCAGGATACAAACTTCAAGACTCCATATGTGTTTATAATTTCCCCTCTGATAATGATGCTATAGTTTGTTAAAAAGTAATTGTTACAAAAAGAATACAAGAATCATAGGTGACATCAGGCTTCCTATGTGAAGGAAACCGTGAAAAAAGCGAGAGCCCAGTACTTGGTGACTCGCCGCCTCCTGGGGTTGGTGGAGCATCAGTAAAAGTGCGATAAGCGTTTTGACACTTCTGCAACTGCAATTACACGTCATAAGCTAAAATTAGGTATCAGTGTAGTTGCTTAAATGCTAGATGACAAATTATTTTTTTGCATCATGTTATCTGGTTTAAGACTTTGGGGTTTGGACACGGGACACCATGGATTGGTGGTGGCAAGATGGGTCATGGATGATTAGATTAACGAGTCAAAACAAGTTTAGGTCAAAATGGGTAAATATTAAAGGTTGAAATGGGTCAAGTTGAGTGACACAGCACAAAATTTGTCCATATTATAATATTTTTATAAATGATCGATGTGCTATATAAAGATTATGGAAAACTATAATACTATATTACAACAAAAATAATCATATTAATCGATTAACGGAATAAATTATTCAAGATGTTGTATGCATTAAAAAACAACTTTTGTAACAGTCAAGCTCGTTGAGCCGCTTTCTATTCAGCTTTTACTTTTATTTTACCCAATTGGCCAATTAGTGATCAATCATTACCAAGTCAATCTATCAGATATTGCTGTCTCTACCGTGGATCAACAATGGCCAGAGATCAATAAGCAAATAGTCCTTCACCATTACTTAGAGGTGACAACTTTGACCCAATTATCTAAAAATATGGGCCAGTTAAGCTTCTTTTAACATATTCAACGCCTAATATCCTAATGGGTAAATCTTAAAACTTTTTTAAAAATGAAACAGGCCAAGTGGATTTAACAGGTCAAAGTAGCCCAAGTGTATTCAAAGTGGATTATTAGTAATGTTTATGTAATTACTGTCATAAATAAACTGATTAATAAACTACTAAACAATGAGCAAAAAGTAATGATGCGCAAACCCAACCTCACCCATTTTGCCACATCTACGTTTACTTCTATATTCTTTTGTCTATTCTGTGGAGTGCAGATGAACTCATAAATCAAATAGGCAAAATTAAATCTTAACTACTAATTGTATGAAAAAATGGGAAGATTAACATCCCAAATGGCTTGAACAAATAGAATCTTGACAACTTATATAAGGTCTGTTGATTTTTCAGTAGACGATTTACTCACCTCATCAGGACTGAACTGGAGGAGCATTGCAATAACAGGTAGTAGAGCACCCACTTCACCTATTCACATACAAGCTCAGTAGGATAAATTTATTTGCAGTGTTTTAGGTATATTGATAGGATCTTATGGCATTGTAACTAAATTTAACTTTAACTAAGGTTCCACAACTGATCACCATGTAAAATACCTGTCTCAAGAAGCTTTACTATGACATTTTTTAAGATACGTCATATCCACTCCTTCCCTCTTTTTTGATCTTTCCATATTTCGAAGCTCTTCTTTCAACATAGCTTCCTGTGGGTTAATACAAAACAATTGATACTGAAAAGTTAGAACTACGAATGTGTTTAGGGTGTTTACCTCAGACATGTCACATGTCAGAGAACTTTTTTAACTAAAAAGGAATGGGTCAAACAGGTGCATACAGCTCCTAATCATTTTTATTCAAGATTCAGATAATTGTGGTAATAATATCGTTCTAAATTCACAAATGGCACATTAACTAAAGTGAGATTGAATAAAAAAGTGATTGTGGATCAACTCCCAAGTTATTTAAACCCGAACTCAAATTGACCCACCTGCTGGCTGTGAAGACGATTTTCACGTTCAAGCTCTTCAAGTTCTTCCTGGAATAAAGTGCATAAGAATCTACTATAGAAAAAAAGATATAACTGAAAAACATAAATCCACTAAAACTTACTTGAAGTGCAAGAATATGCCGTTGTGACTGAGCTAGCTCTTCCTCCCTTTGAGCTTGTTGCCTAGCCAAAATCTGAATTTTAAACGTCATAAATCATGATGTATTTGGAGTGAAAAACAGGCAAGTATTTTCATAAAGTATAGAAACAGAACAAGCATCTAAAATTTGGAATACTCATGGATAGAGAAAATTGTGCATACCAATATCTGTTGTTCTGCAACAGAGGTGTTGAGTTGATGTACCCATATTTGGCTATTGTCATTGTTATTTGCCTGAAAATAAAAGACAACATAGTATGGCAAAATGAAAAATAACAAAATGAAAATAAAACGCATGATGGGTAAGAGAGGAACAATTGAGATACCAATGGTTTTGATGATAATGAACGAAGAAGATTTTTATTGTTGTCTGTAAGCCTTGTAATCTCCATGTCCTTCTCTTCAATTAACTTATCAGCAAGATCACGAAATGAATCATGCTCTTCCTATAATAAAATAGAAAAAGAATTTAAGAAGAGTGTAAATTCATTTAGTCTCAACATACAAATTTATCAAATAGCACCTTTAATTTTCTATATTGTGTTTGGAGATTCTGTACTCTTTTTGAAGGGTTTCACTAGGCAATGATTTTTGTTCTTCAAGTTCGGATTTAAGTGCCTGAAATCTCACTGCGGAATAGTTAATTTCGCCATCTTAACAAATTTAAGGTAAAGTTCTTTTTTTAAAAATTGTAAAATTAAAATGATTTTAGTTTACACTGCCAAGTTTCTTCCACGTTGAAGATTCTTTTCCCAAGATTCTTTCTCAGATTGATGACTAGAAGTGCGGAGAGAGAGCTTCATTTCCATGTTCTTCACTTGTTGCTCAACAAGGCTAAGAGCTTCATCTCTAAGGAAAGAAATATATAAACTCAGCCATGACACAAAGATCAGATATCAAAATAGAAGATGAGGCTAGAAATGATTAGCAAAAACTGAAAACATGAAAAACAATAATCTCAAAGGAAAGTAGCAAGCTACCTAGCACTGAGTTCTTTGTCATGACGACTTAAAGCATTCTCAAGATCTTGTAGGACTTTGTCTTTTTCAGCAGTCATTATCAGTATTTCATTTTCAGCTCCTAAAGAATGATTTGGTATATGTGAGTAAATATAAGTGCCACCCATCATGAAGAAGGCCAAAATATGCACTGAAAAACATATAAACCTTTAGTGCTTCTTCAAGAGCTTTAAGTTGTTCATTATCTTTAGCAGAAGCTAGCTCAGCTTCCTTTCTCTGAAGAAGTGCATGAGCACGAGACTTATAGGAAGCGAATTCACTTTCTAGACGTTTTCGCATATTAAAAGTATGATCTCAAAATGCGTCAAATATAAACAAGATGTGTTGGATCTATATCTCCCAAGGCACAATGTCCAATAATGTTGCTATTGATATGTGATCCTAAAGGGTCACACGCTAAGCAAATTATCAAAGATATGTTAAACATACATAACCCTATCAAGATGAATTAATAATTCTTATTTGTAACAATTACTAAAGTGTATGTTTTTGTTCATAGTAATTTACACATACGTAAATACACATGAAAGAATCTTTAAATTGTTTATTATGTGGAAATAAATCATCCTAACTTTGATTATCTATTTTATATAGTGTATGTGAAATGGATAATGAAATCATTTTAGTTAAAATAGAACCGTAAAATTCATGAAACTCATAGCTAAGATGTAACCATAAAATCTATGGTTCCTAAATAGATTAGTTACAAGTATATTTTACTTGTATAATTTAATCAAAGACATCACCTCCTTACCTCTTAGTTCTCGACAGAATAGAGGAGATAAAAGAGGGTGATGGTCTTGTGACTAATCTAATCTAGTGATGCACAAGGTACATGAGATGATGCTATTAGGCATTGGTTGATAATATCCTACAATTCATTATATTATGTATGTATAATGACCATGCTTTACACCATTAATTGAAAGAAAAACCCTTTTCTCCCAGATAAGGAATGGGGTACCCACCATTCGATAAATATTATGATGATGTGTGAGGACATACATATAGGATGTATGGCCTTGTATAATATAATAATGATTATCATGCCCATTAGATATGGATCTCGGCAAACAAGAAAATAAGAATCAAAGTTTATGTCTAACTTTTAAACCACAAAATGGTTTTGTGATGCTCAATTTTGAGTACTAAAACAATATGCAATCTCACTTAAGTGGGTGTTAGTTCGTGCATGTTCTTGGTGTAATCTTGTGTTTTTCCACATATATTCTACTCTATTTAAAGGAGTTTTAAAAAGGTGTTATTGGGTATATGTTCATCATATCTTGACTAGAAGAAGGATTATATGGCTAGAGCCACCTTAAAGGTCAAATGCTTGGTGTGGACTAATCTTTGGATGTGATCTACTTTGGTCTCTTCATCCTGTCTTGCTTTTGGTTTTGACTATAAATAAGGAGTTATATTTTCTAACACCCTATGGTTTGTTTTGGTTTCATCTTCTTGCAATTGGATCCATGGTGAGAACTTTGATAAATGTTTTTGAAGGTTACATGTTCTATTCTTCCGTTGCCAAAAATGTTTCTAAAATGAACTCATAAATTCCCAACAAGATGGATACACAGAAAACATAAATACAATGAGACCTCCTCTTTAGCAGCCATTAGTTCAGCGCTTTGTGTTTGACAGTTGACTTTGCAAAGATATTTCTAGATCCATTTGACCTGTGGGTTTTCCATCATTAGGTCCATAAAAAAATGTATTGAAATAAAAAGTCAAACTTAGAGGTGATATATATACTTTTCATTTGGCAGCTTCAACTTCAGCACGTATACACTTATCCTCAGCAATCTCCGCTTTCTGCTCAGTGCCTGGAAGCAGCTTCCCATTTTTCTTTTCGTTCTCCTAAAAAGTTATTTAAGAAAATGCACTATTAACCTATTATGCTACCAATAACATAAAAATTTGTGAAGTATAGACTATTCAGTTCATACATGCTCATTTTTCAGGTGATTATTTCTCCTTTAATAGTTTCCATGGCAGCTTGAGTCTAGCTGCTTCACCAGTAGATGCTGCATCCATCTCTGCTAGTTTTGACTCTTTTTCTGCAACAAGTTTCTAATAGAAGAGAATGGCGCATGTCAGCTTTAAAGATTAACATATTTATGTAAATATCTATGAATTCTTATTACCTGCAAAGAAGATATTGTTTCTGTTGCTTTGGTTCTATCTGCTGATGAGTCCGCAAGTTGAGCTTCCAAATTTGCTATTTGCTGAAAGTACAACAGAGATGTTAGATTAGCAAAATTGTGGTAAAGATATACTGGATAAAATTATACTCGTATTCACCACCATCAATCTACACACAATTTACCTGTTGATGTTTTGAAGAAAATTCGGCCAATGAGGCTAGTCTCTTTTCTTCTGCAGCTTGCAATAGCCCTCGCATGTTGTCTAGCATCTGCCAATATCAAGTTGATTAAACTACTCTACCATTAAAACCTTATTTTTCCTAATTTTGTGTCACAGTTGAAGATTCCAGCAGGATAACTAATTAATCAGTTCACTAATAAAAAAAGACAATTAATTGAGAAAACAACAAAATATTGTGTAGTCACAAGTAATCTTTTACTATTAAAAGTAAAACTAGTTTAACTTTAAACAGTCCAATACCTGTTCTTTTTCCATTAGTGACTGTTGCAATGTCTCGATAGCATTCTCTTGGGCTCCAAAGAACGGCGCAGCTCTTCAATAGTGTCCCGAAGTCTAAGTGACAGTGAGATAATAGATGTCCAAAACAAAAAAGAAAAGATGAGACAAATACAATTAATGATGCCTGCAAAAGACTGAATTTCAAATATAGTTAGAAATTGTAATCATGGCCTTTCAACACAAGAGAACAGATTACAACATTAGCAAATTTCTACCAATTTGGCATAGTTAGTACGTGATTCCAGAAAATATCGATAACCATTAATACATGGACAATATGTAAGAACTTCTTTATTTTTTAAAACATGAAACCACAATTGTAAACTTCAAGCACCTATTGTTTGCGCTTCTTAATTGTTGCCTCTCTGTATCAATTGCTTTCAGTGCCTCATTAGCATGTGGGCGTGTGCGATCAAGCTCTTGCTGCAATCCTGACAACTGTGAAGAAGTTTGCTCTAAATTTCATTGACTTCACTTACTTAGCCTCAAGATCATCTTTCTCCTGGAAACGATTATGTACACAAACAATCAGAATTAATACTCAAACTGAATAGCTTACATACTCTCAATTGAGAAAAATATAATATATATATATATATACTTATGTATTATATCTATGTATATATATTTATATGTATATATATATATATGTATATATATATAGATATATCTATATATATCCATATATTATATATATATATTATATAATATACTATATATATATATACATATATATATATATATATAAATAATAACTGTATCTTGTTACTCAAGTCTTAGCTGCCTGAAAACATTAAACTTTCTCACATAGAAAAAGGAAACTTTATCTTGCTTTTTGCAGAATCCTGCATCCTGATCTTGTTACAAGAATTCTTTATAAAATGGATTAATGGGTAGCAGACTTGCAGTCACATTAATAAAATATGCTCGTCTTACGTTGCATTATATAAACTAAAAAAAGGCGAAGGAAAATGGGTATCTTTAGGTAAAACAATAACTACAGCCTATCGACTCTTATGAGTATCTAACAAAGTAACACAATAACAAATATGATCTTCTAACCACTGATATCAGTGAGAGAGAAAATATAATGTTCTAACAAAATACACAGCTGACAATTGACATAAAGCTATAGTATATGTTTTTAACCAAATTTATGAGTGTCGGAAAAGAGTGTGTGCGGTGTGTGTACATCTGAATGGTAATGTAATGCATATTGAATGGTTATAAAGGCCAACAAATATAATTACTTTTGACACCTCTGAATTCGTTGTTTTGCTCTCTTGTGAAGCTGTTCAACTTGGAATCAAGCTCAGAGTTTTTCTCATCACGCTCTTTAATTTGTTGTTCCAGATTCTTCTGAGCTGTGTAATAACCATAGTATGCACTTATAGTAAGATTTAAAAACAAATAATAACCAGCCACGAAGCATAGTAATACTTATAGAAAAAACAATAGTCATAATCAAATGATAATGGAAATTTTTGTCCAACCTTCGGCTAGTTTAGCAGCAAGCTCTTCGGCCTTGGCGTCTGCCTCTGAATATTCTTCACGAAGATGCTCGAGAGCTGCCATCTGCAGCACCTCTTGTTGCTTTTCTATTGCAAGTTCTCTATTCAAAGACTCTATTTTTCATGCAACACTTGTGGATCTTCACAAGTTCCATTTTGGTCATTGCTTTTGTTGTTGGATTGAATAAGCTGAATCTCTGTGTACATCTTCATTCTTCGAAATGAGACTTCAAGTATTCATTCTGGAACTTGAGCTCTACACCATTTGCATAAGCTGATCTTGAGTATCATAGATGAAATATTATCTTCATCGATAGTTGAATGTCCACTAATTTGAGGACTCATGTTCAATTTTTCATTGTTGTACTGCATCAAATGAATTTTCTAATTTCCCTTCAATGTCACCTCCCCCTTCTGACATTATCTTGTAGCTTCTAAAAAAAAGGTGATATATTCTTAAGTTGCGGCCGCTGTATCTACTCTACAACATCATCATATATCTGAACACTAGAATGACATATGATTCCTGTGTAAACAGGACCGTCCTTTGTCAACGTCTCAATAGATTTCAGTTCACGTCATATGTGAGCAACTTCAAGAAGAAAAAAACATAAACAGAAAAAAACTAGGTGTGGCAGTGTTACTTAGATATTATACAATGCAAATTGTTCTCTCATGATATCCAGGTTCCTAAAAATACTAAGGGTGTGCTTATGTTTGACTGGTTTGGAAGGAGACATGATGATGGAAGTGTATAATGGTATTGTTAAAGGGCCTGGGTTTAGATAAAACCCATGAAACAAAGGTTTTAAGAAACCTATTAAAAGAAAGGCTTCAAAAAACTATGAAACAAAGATTTAAGAAAAACCATCTAAGAGGAAAGATCAGAAAACCCATGTCCATAGTGATTTCGTATCAAACCACCTGTTACCCAAATCGATCATCCAGTGATTCTTTTGTAGAAATTCAGTTTTAATTGTTCACCACATTTTGTGGCGTAACATATGTGCAAAACCTAGCTTAGCGGACCAATAAATAACTCAAGTGAGAATAAGGAAGAACTTTTTTGTGGGTTTTCATTAACAGCTACTTCATTGTTCTAATTTACAGTGTTTGGTGTTAGATCTACTTTATAAAACAAAATGAATAAAATACCCATAAAGCTATAATGGGAGTTGCTTCAAT
>CM046440.1:65880577-66048638 GCA_025506505.1 Flaveria sonorensis | reverse complement strand
ATATAACTGTCATCTTGTTACTTCAAGTCTTAGCTGCCTGAAAACATTAAACTTTCTCACATAGAAAAGGAAACTTTATCTTGCTTTTTGCAGAACTGCATCCTGATCTTGTTACAAGAACTTCTTTATAATAATGGATTAATGGGTAGCAGACTTGCAGTCACATTAAATAAAAATATGCTCGTCTTACGTTGCATTATATAAACTAAAAAAGGCGAAGGAAAATGGGTATCATTAGGTAAACAATAACTACAGCCTATCGACTCTTATGAGTATCTAACAAAGTAACAAATAACAAATATGATCTTTCTAACCACTGATATCAGTGAGAGAGAAAATATAATGTTCTAACAAAATACACAGCTGACAATTGACATAAAGCTATAGTATTATGTTTTTAACCAAATTTATGAGTGTCGGAAAAAGAGTGCGTGCGTGTGTGTGTACACATCTGAATGGTAATGTAATGCATATTGAATGGTTATAAAGGGCCAACAAATATAATTACCTTTTGAACCTCTTGAATTCGTTGTTTTGCTCTCTTGTGAAGCCTGTTCAACTTGGAATCAAGCTCAGAGTTTTTCTCATCACGCTCTTTAATTTGTTGTTCCAGATTCTTCTGAGCTGTGTAATAACCATAGTATGCACTTATAGTAAGATTTAAAAACAAATAATAACCAGCAACATAAAGCATAGTAATACTTATAGAAAAAACAATAGTCAATAATCAAATGATAATGGAAAATTTGTCCAACCTTCGGCTAGTTTAGCAGCAAGCTCTTGGCCTTGGCGTCTGCCTCTGAATATTCTTCACGAAGATGCTCGAGAGCTGCCTCTGCAGCACCTCGTGTTTGCTTTTCTATTGCAAGTTCTCTATTCAAAGACTCTATTTTTTCATGCAACACTTGTGGATCTTCACAAGTTCCATTTTGGTCAATTGCTTTTGTTTGTTGGATTGAATAAGCTGAATCTCTGTGTACATTCTTCAATTCTTCGAAATGAGACTTCAAGTATTCATTCTGGAACTTGAGCTCTACCACCATTTGCATAAGCTGATCTTGAGTATCATTAGATGAAATATTATCTTCATCTATAGTTGAATGTCCACTACTTTGAGGACTCATGTTCAATTTTTCATTTTGTTGTACTGCATCTCCAACATGATTTTCTAATTTCCCTTCAATGTCACCTCCCCCTTCTGACATTATCTTGTAGCTTCTAAAAAAAGGTGATATATTCTTAAGTTGCGGCCGCTGTATCTACTCTACCAACATCATCTATATCTGAACACTAGAATGACATATGATTCCTGTGTAAAACAGGACCGTCCTTGTCAACGTCTCAATAGATCAGTTCACGTCATATGTGAGCAACTTCAAGAAGAAAAAACAAACAGAAAAAAACTAGGTGTGGCAGTTGCTTACTTAGATATTTACTACAATGCAAATTGTTCCTCATGAATCCAGGTTCCTAAAAATACTAAGGGTGTGCTTATTGTTTGATGTTTGGAATGGGAGACATGATGATGGAAGTGTATAATGGTATTGTTTAAAGGCCTGGGTTTAGATAAAAAACCCATGAAACAAAGGTTTTAAGAAACCTATTAAAGAAAGCTTCAAAAACTATGAAACAAAGATTTAGAAAACCCATCTAAGGAGAAAGATCAGAAAACCATGTCCATAGTGATTTAGTATCAAAACCTGTTACCCAAATCGATCATCCAGTGATTCTTTTGTAGAAATTCAGTTTTAATTGTTCACCACATTTTGTGGCGTAACATATGTGCAAAAACCTAGCTTAGCGGACAATAAATTAACTCAAAGTGAGAATAAGGAAGAACTTTTTTGTGGGGTTTCAATTAACAGCTACTTTCATTGTTCTAATTTACAGTGTTTGGTGTTAGATCTACTTTATAAAAACAAAATGAAATAAAATACCGCATAAAGCTATAATGGGAGTTGCTTCAATTGAAAAAGAACAACCAATGCAACGTCTCAGGTAGTGTTTGCAACATGTGAATTAACAGCCAGTATAGGACCATATTAATCCAACTAAAATTTTAAATCACAAAATTTGAGTTTCCAAACATACACCGATATCAAGCAAACAATAATTCCAAGTATAGTCATGGTTTGCAATTAGTATATACTTCAACTAATATAAGTTCAATCCAATTCATCACTCCCAAACCCTACCCTAACTCAATTAAAACAATCAAGAATCCGAATCCTAGCAATGTCTCACTTATGACATCAAATGCAGCAGTTAGCATCAGCGACTCAATAATCTCTCCAAACAAAACAGATCATGATAACACTCAAACAGAACACAAACTAAACATACACACAGTATAAACACACCAGATTGAAATTAACTAAAATCAAATCTGAAACTACTGAAACAAGATGATAATGCCAACATTGGGAGATCTTATAGTGCATACAAACTACTCACGGTAAACAGATTTGCATAAGAAAATAGGAAGTGAGAAGCATTTGAGGAATTGAGGTAATCAAACCTTGTTCTCTTAGATGCACGAGATCAACACCAGCAGATAGTTCGCAATTCGAAGTGGATGATTGGTTGATCAATCAGGAATCAAGATCTATCGTTCGTGATTGATTAATCGAATACCTAATGGATCTAAATATTACCACCACCACCCCCTCGATGAATCAATCAAATTGTAATTATCAGCGAAATTGTGATTGAAAGAAAGGGGTGGAGACTCGGAGGGCGTGAATCTTATGTTCTCACAATTCGCATTTGTGAAGAATGGGAAGCTTCAGTGGCATCAGGTTTTCGTTTTACGTATGCTCCTGAGTCACGAGTTGGACTCAGAACTCAGAAGTACATAAAGATAAGTAGATATTGGTATTCGACACTTTTCACCCTCAACTTCATATATTGATCAGTTCATGTCCAGAATACGTGATAACATTAGACTTGACGTAGTAATGCCTCTAAAGGACGTCAAATTTGCCGATGTGAACATAATTGGATATTAAAGTCATTACGTCCTAATTAAGAGGGACTTCAAACTTATGTTTAACTAAATCATTAGCAGGCGTTAAAAAATATGAATGAATTCATTTATTTCGCTTTTAACAATATTAACTAAAAAAATATTTAAACCCATTACACTTTATTTAAACTAATTTTTAATATATTCATAAATCTTTAGGTGTTATTTAAATAAATAAACCACTGCACGTAGTCTATCTAACATTTCTACATCTTTGTAGCAAAAACACCCCGAGTGTAACATTTTGATCATCCGAAGATTTTGTAAGGAAAATTAGTGGGAGTTTAACATTTTCTTTATTGTAATGTTCGGAAACGTGAAAAAAGAGCACAAAAGATTTGAGAAAGACGTCAACTTGTTACTAATTAATATATTTAATTGACTTAAAGTTGATAATAGTTAATAATTTAATATATCGTTTGCTTTTGACAATCTCCATTTTTGATGTTTTATGATTATTAATATATTGTTAGGGCCACTCCTATTATCATATGATGCCCACAAGAATTTAGCACGCTATTCATCAACACAACATCGTGACAGGTGGATTAAAATGATTCTAGCCTTTTTAACAGCTCGATGGCATGGATAGCATTGATCCAGGATGATGTCCATGTCCATGGATTTGTGATGGTATATGAGATCAATCTTTACGGGTGTCGCATAGGTTAACGGGATACACTATGGTGCCATGGAGCATAGTCCTATGTTTGTGAGTTGCACTGATGCGTAAGATCATTACATCAATGCGCGACATCATGACATGATGAGCAAGTTGAATTTCAGATAACTAGCTAACCCAGAGTGTAATTAATAATGTCAGGCAAAAACATTATCGTTACACGACAGAACCGAAGTCGCTCAAAAAGTTACGAGCTAACCACGTAATTCTTTTACGTTCATAAAATGCGATTTAGTATAATTGAAATTCAATCTCTTAGTACATTTAAATTAAAATCCTAATCAAACTCAAACCAATTTCCACCATTGACGAAACCTAAAAACCCTATTGACTCCCACCTCATCAAATCCATGAGTGCAATTGTCTGATTTGAAAATCATTTGACACAAAAAGATGCATCTACACACTAAATTTCATGCGAAAGGGGGTAAATAAAGCACGAAGAACGACGTACAATAACGATTTCAACTCGTAGTATCAACAAACAGATCGCGCCTTAAATGACCACCGGAGTAACAACGCCGCCGTGGCAACCGGCCGCCTGTTGACGTTCCCATGGCGGCGATATACGTTAAGCGTAATTCTTTTGTTGGTCGCTTCAAGCCTCTACTATCACAGGTTCTTCTTCCTCTCTTTTATTTTGATATATTATGTTTCTTCTGTTGAGCATTTCGTCGAACACTTGGGTTGCAACGTATTTGTGACTTTCAATTGCAGTTTCTTTACCATAAATTCGCTGGAGTTGGAAATAAACCTCGACATCGAAGCGAAAAAGATTTGGCCTCTGAACCAGGTATATAAAGCAATGAAATTGGTAAATTATTATTGAAATTTCTTAAGCAATTTGCTATTTTTAATGTTATATTACAAAACTAGATGCTTATTGAGTTGTGAAAAGAGCCACACTTCAACTTCTTTGAACGTTTAATCTGTTAGTTCTTTGCAAAATTTCTACGGGTTTTATGCAACTTTAGCATTTGCATTTTGATGTTTTTAAAATTATTATTTGATTAAAAAAATGCTTATGAAAAAGTAGGATATCTGAAGTTAAAGTGTAGATTTTTTTTTTCTGGGAAGTGAATGGTATAAGGAAAACAATTTTTCCAAGCATGTAGTAATTGTGTTGTTGGGTGTGTTATTGGTGAAAGTGAGTTCATGGATATGGTGATTGATGATAATTGACAGGTAAAATCGATATTTCTAAATGGCGAAGGATGGATTCCAGATCACTGGGGATAACCAGACTGATGGTGCCTTCTTCTCCCTATACTCTTCTGAAGATTCTCAGAAGCAATGGTGATTTCTCGTATAAACCACCTTTACTTTTGTATCGAGCATTTTGTCACCTTTTGTTTGTAGCAAATCAATACCAGCTATGATCTTTTCCTCTTTATGTTTTTATTATCTTGATATGGAGTACCTTTTATGTTCATAAATTCTTTTCTTTTTGGAAGCAATTGTTCAACCATTCATGTAATATAACACGAGCTTTGATTATGATATTATTGCCATATCC
The DNA here is from genome assembly GCA_025506505.1 of Flaveria sonorensis. Taxonomy (NCBI): domain Eukaryota; kingdom Viridiplantae; phylum Streptophyta; class Magnoliopsida; order Asterales; family Asteraceae; genus Flaveria; species Flaveria sonorensis. The sequence goes on along the minus strand of CM046440.1, from coordinate 66,043,415 downwards.
TAAATTTTATGCAGTTAGCTTATATTGAATGTCACAAGCTTTCCGTTTGATGTCTTTTTCGTAATAACTCTAACTAGCTTCATCATTTTGGAGTTTGTTTTCTTTTGGGATGTTTTTTATTTTTTGTTACACAATATATTCTTTATTTGTCCTTTATAGACGTTTTCAGTTTGGTCTTTAGACTAGAAATTAATGACAACGGTCCATTATTTGACATTCTTACCTAGCCAGCAGTTATTAGGAAAATAGGCATTTATATACCTGTTTAGTTGCACTACATTAGCTATTTTTAGTTTTGGACATAATAAGTACTCAAATAGTACTTTCATGCTTTCAAAGTTCTTTGTTAACTATGACCTTGCGAGACCTATGATTCTTCGCGCTTCATATGTTTCAAACTGGAAAAATACTTTCATTTAGAGATAAAGGGAGCTTCTCATAAGTTTCTGACAGGGCAAACCCGGTGCACTAGGCTCCCGCATGCATCAGGTCCGGGGTTTGGCAGTACTTGGCTTGTTGTACGCATTCTTACCCTGCATTTCTGTAGGATACTGTTCCACGACTCAAACCCTTGACATTTAGGTTACATGCCAACAACCTTACCTGGGCTCCAAGGCTCGCCCCTCACAAGTTTCTAACTATTGAATATTTGGATTTCAAGTGCATCGTGACATCAATCCTTCCATAGATTTACCCTCCACTATACGTCTCCTGCTTGCTGACTTCTCATGTTAACTTCATTATTTATAGGATTTGAAGCCTATTTGGTTGGTGGTTGTGTGAGGGATTTACTTCTAAATAGAAAGCCAAAAGATTTTGATGTTATCACTACAGCTGATCTTAATCAGGTCTTTCCTTCCTAAAACAACTTCATTGTGTGCTATTAACATGGCTGTTTAATTCATGTATGTGATGTTGATGCTTGAAGTTTATGTGCTGATTTTGCAGATTAAAAAGCGGTTTCATCGTTGTATAATTGTTGGACGCAGATTTCCTATATGTAGGGTGCATATAAAGGGATCAGTTATTGAGGTATGCTGTTGTATTCACTTTCTTTCTGGTTCTTTTTCTGGTATGTATACTATCTCAGGTAATATAAGCCTTTTGTATGTTGTATACCAGGTATCCAGTTTCAAGACTTTGGCAAAACATTCTGAAGAAAAAGAAAAATTTCTCCTATCTCAAATGCCTCGAGGCTGTGACAAATTTGACCTCAACCTGTGGAAAAACTCCATGCATCGGGACTTCACTGTTAACAGGTATTTTTTGCAGCTTTGTGTGTGTCTGGTGAACTGATGAGGTTCCATTCTATCTCTAGTCAGCATCATTGTTGCTAATAGTTATGGTGAAGACTTATTTTGTAGAAAGGTGGATGGTGAAGAATTTCTTGTATATCACCTCTTAGTTCCAGTTTTTTTGTTTAATTTTCTTGTGTTGCTGTGATTATGTGAAAGCAGCTTGTTCTTTGACCCTCTTAATTACAAGATATATGATTACAGCAGTGGGATGAAAGACTTACTAGATCTAAAGGTTAGACATAATCTTCTGCATTATTGTTACCTTTCGTTACTTTCTTAATTATTATAATGGAATTTCAACTTATTTACCTAATAATAGGTTGATTTGAACTATGCTATATTTCTAATGGGTCAAACATGTCAAGCTAATAGATTTAAGTATTTAACTTAAACGGATGCTGCGAAACATGTCAAATACTTTGAAAGTCCTGTGAAGTGTATTCACATGTATCATCTAAATTGGTTTGGTAAAAAAACCTAGATTACTAATGTAGTAATATTCTTTCTAATCATATTCAACACATTAACTATTTATGAGATTTTAAAAGTGATCTTGGAGTTTTGACTCACCATAGTAAAAGTTACCCATTTTAGCCTGAAACTGTCTTGACCTATCCATTTGCATGGAGTTCTCCCCCCACTCACCCAAAACCAACACCAACACACAGTAAAATCAAAGAAAATCAGACTATTATTCTTTTTGTTTATGTGAAATGAGTTAATTTAGTTTATTGTTCTGCTATGTGGTTTCAGCTACGAACATTAGTACCTGCTCATGTGTCATTCACAGAGGACTGTGGTTAGTTCACCACTTTTTGATTGAAATTTGTTTTGCATGAAACTGTTTGCCATCACCAGTTTAGGGTTCCAACTTTGAGTTTCCATCTTAATAAACTAACTGTAGATTTTGATTATGCTCTTCTATTCAGCAAGAATTCTCCGGGGACTGAGGATTGCTGCTCGTCTTGGGTTATCCTTTTCAAAGGATATTGAGACTGCAATTCATAAACATGCTTCATCTATTTTGAATTTAAGCACGGTACTGTTATTTCAATATCATTTGGAGTGTCGTGTGATACATAAGCTGATGATGTGATTTGAGCTTGTGATAAATTTTATCTTATTGTTCGTGCTTCTTACAGATTTGTTATTTCCATCGTTTCTGTTGTCATCTAACTGTATAAGCTTTGTTTATTCAGGTCAGGATAATGATGGAGATGGATTATATGCTTTCATTTGGGGCTGCAGAATCTTCACTCCGTCTGCTTCATAGATTTCACATTCTTGAAATTTTGCTGCCATTTCAGGTAATTTACGAATAAGGCTTCTGAGCATTATTGTTCTAAAAGAATATAGTTACAATAAGCTAAAATTCAGCAGGAGCAATCTCTCTATCCCCTAGGGTACAGGAAAGGTTTGCCCTCATCCCACCCTACTTGGACCCTACCAATGGCTCTGCTATGAGTGGGAAATTAAGGGATACGTTTGTTTGTTTGTTGTAAAGTAAACATTTAAAATGTTTGATTGTAGGCGACATACATTTCCAGACAAACTACTGGGTCTGAGCAATGTACCATGATGTTGATGGTATGCTCGGTGGCTTTTATCTCAATATTTGAACATAACATTACGTCTATGAGTCTTATCTTTAAGATTTAAAAGGTTTGATTCTTGTTCTTTTCTTCTATAGCGTGTATTTCGTAATTGACAGATGCAATTTGTTTTTTCAGAATTTGTTCTTCCATATGGATAAGCTTGTTAGTTGTGATCAGCCATCTGCATGTAGCCTATGGTGAGTTGTTTCCATCATTAATTATTTTAGTCACAATTCAAAAGTTGACCAAGTGTTTGTTGTTTACTGCCAGGATTGGACTTTTGGCTTTCCATCAGGCACTACTAAGTAGACCACAACATCCTTTTGTTGTTTTGACTTTCGGTTGTGTACTATATCATCAGAGTTGGGTGGATGGCCTCAGGTTTGCAAGGAAATATAGTAAAAAACTAGTCAGCTTTGACCCTGAAACTTTAGATCCATATGAGTTCATTTCTGATGATGAGGTTGCTAAAAAAGTAAATAAGTTAGCAATGCGAGTGATAGATTCTATTGATATTTTGTGGATTCAGATAGCCTGCACAAAACAATGTCTGAATTCCCTGGTTTTCGATGCCCTGGTTTGGTAAGTAAATCTAATTGATTTCAACTCTTTGTTATTTAGTACACATAGTTTGAGTAAAATGTTTTATTTCACGAACATCTATAGCATTTATTATTTGTATTTGTGCTAGCATATTTCTTGTTCCTCTCATTTGAAATTATCACTTAACAATACTGGCAATGCAAATTAACGATGATCTCTTCATTTTTTTTTTCCTTTTTTTCCTATAATTCTTTTTCAGGTTTTCATACCCAAGAGTTCTGCTCACAGTGCTGCACAACTCTTTCACGTTCTTGCACATAAGGTAGAAGCTTACAATAAAGGAAGAAGCTCATTTGAGATGAATCATCAGTTGCTTGGGAAAGGGGATACTTCAGAGACTACATTTGCCCTAGGAAAGATCATTATGAACACTATGGGCTGTAGTGTTAATCAAGACAGTAGCAACCAGCTCAGGCCACCTGAAAATGTACATTTTACGCCATCTGGTTTATGGTTACAAAAACAGAATGCAAAATCAAGCAGCAGTCAGAAGCGAAATGTAGATACAGAGGAAAAAATTGAAGATATTGAAGTACTCACTTCTTCCTGTCCTAAAATTGAGGTACAAATTGAAGTATTATATTTTTTCATATGTATTTTATATTGTAATGGAGTTAAATGTAAGTTCCAATCTTTTCTCAAATCTCTGAATAATGTAATTTTAATTTCACATTTAAAGTCAAGTCATTCAGGCTCTTAAAATTCAAATAATACTTTTGAGTAGACGCACGGTTTTGTAAAATTGTTGACTTTCTACGAATAATCAATAGCATTGTCAATAACTAGCAATGATGACGATCTACAGCTAACTGATTTTCTCTTTAAAACTTTTCAAAAGAGGAACTATTTTTTTGGAGGTGATGAATGTCTTTTTTCTTAAATGAGGGACTGACATTGTTAAAAATTTGCAGGTCCCCACAACAGAGAAGGCAGAAGAGATCAGTGCATCTCAATCACCAACAGAGAAATCAAGTAATAGTAAGAAGCAAAAACTAAATAAAAAATCAAGCAACAGTAAGAAGCAAAATGTGGCTACAGAGAAACAGATCAAAGATATTGCAGCGACAGTAAGAACCAAATCTTTAACTTTTTATGATAATTATTGTGGGAATTACGATTACTAAGTTATATCTTTTTAGTGATAATCTGATCTTTTGAATAAAATGACCGAGGAGGCTTATGCATCAATAATACACTATGGGCGACTTACTGACCCGTTTCCTTTCAAGCTAGTTTTAAATTTTATGAGTGTAGCATGCTAGTGATGAAACTTAACTAAAGCAATGAATATTTAAGTAACCTAATCTTTCTTTACGACATGTAATTTGGCTCATATTGTGACAAAATTATTCGTCTCGGGGTCGTTTAATTTTGTTAGAGAGAATGGTTAGGTCTATTTAAGTTTCCTTTTTATTTGGTTTCCTTATCTTAGATATCTAGATATGTTGTTTTGTCTTTAAATTGAGTCATTAACCTTAAAATGGAAAACATAGATATTTCCTGATTTACATATTTAAATTGCCCTTCAGTAAAAGACAAAATAAGGGACCTTGTTGAGCAATGCCAGTGTGTTCAAGCTTTAGTTAATGATACGCGAAAAGGGGTACCATTAACATGAGAACATTTCAAAAGACGAACATTACAATTTGGAATACTTTTAAAAGGAAAGTATAATGAGTTTATGATGCAAGATTCTATTACAACATTAACTTCTAACTATATTTTTTACTCTGTAATGAAGTTCGATAAACTTCCAATTATTTTTTTGTTATCTAAATATTCCTTTTAGCTTCAAATTTAAATTTAAGTCAATCCAACATGTAAAAGTCAATCAGTACAGGAATTTACGGCCACACAGGAACAGAATATTTTATGGAGTTTTTTTAAATAAGTTTTTTATGCTTACCATGAACAACTTGCAGGATCACACCATAGAAGAACTAGAAGGGACGTGTGAATCTAATTCGCCAATACAGGATTTTACGGCCACACAGGAACCATGTTTACACAATGGAAACCATAACAGCAATGAGAAGCTTGCATCTCAATCAGAAGCTCAAAACCCTGACGAAAAAATCAACGTAGTTGCAGAAATGCAAGTAGACCAGTCAACAGCCAAAGAACAAAATGTGAATAGAGAGCACAAAAGGGAACAAGTGGTGCCATTATCTTCTCTTTTCAAGTAAACGACACCACAAATCTGTTACAAGTATTAGTTAGTTCTCCTTTTCCTTTTAATATAATCAAGTTATCTAAAATTATCATATTCCATTTTTAGTCTCTTAGTGTTATTCAGAATATTAACTAGAGTTTATAGTCTGTGATTTAGCAAATGGTAGTATTGTTTTGTGCCTCCCATTTTTCCCCTTTGGGAAGGTTTTTTTGGTAGGCACTCTTACGTCAAAGACTTTTTTTTAGTTGGGAAAGAGTTATAGATAGTTTTTGTATCATGTTATCTTACTAGTTTGGTAGTTAGTTTAACTTGTTGTGTCATGAAAGTTATATAATATTTGAGTAAGCGTGGTCTTCTATGATTGTTTTGACTCAATCATGTGTGTATGTAGATTCATTTTATTCACAGGCATGAACGTGGATTCACCGTTGAATAAATTATAGTTCAAAAGATAATGTATTTGCCGATGAATAACACACAGTATAGTTCCTAATGATTTTACAGTGTATTCATCAATGGATACATATATACAACTACGCATATGTATAAGGCCTTATTTGATACAACACTGATTCTAAGTATAACTACGAGGAATGCATAATGTCACGACCCGTCTAAAATCAAGTCATGTATCTTGGGTCCCGGAAGTTTCCGGAAACACACGGAGGCATATAGGGCTATCCGAAAGTCTTCGAAATAGTTTAAAACGTTCTGGACCAGGAGGCAACACCGGAGCACTTTAGATCAGCCATGAAGGACCTAAGAATACACCAAAAAGGGCTGCCAAAGAATGATCTAGAACAGGCTTGTAAGAGCTTGATATTTTCATAAGAAATATCTAGATATTACCATGTAAATATCTAAGAAATTTAGTTGTTAGAAAACTCTAGATCATTAGACATTTGAAGTAGTATAAATAGAAGATGTAAGACATATTTGTGGGCACCCAAAAACACATACAAGTCTTAGTGTAAAGCATTTGCAAAACACTCTTGTAAACAACCTTATAAGCAATACAAAGTTTATTTGTATTACTCACTTGCAAACCTTTCGCATCGTAACTTCAATTGTTGCTTCATTTGGGTCATAAAAGCTAAACTTAGATCAAGTCTAGGTGCTGCATGTGAGTTGAAGAAATCACTCTGTGACAAGTGGTATCAGAGTGACGCCTGTTCAATTGGGAATGGCAACCGAAACTAGCAAAAGTGCAGCTGTTGAAGATAAACAAGGTCGAGATGAATCTCAAAAGGGATCAAAGAAGGAACGAGGTATGTCCAAGGATCGTATGTTGGAAAAATAAGTTAGTGACCTGGAGGCAGGCCTTGTCGAAATAGGATCGCAAGTCGACATTTGTCTCTAACGCTTAGACGCATTAGAAGAAGATTTCAGTGAGCTCCGAGAAGGACTCAAGGCTGCTATGGAGCTACTTCGAGATGAAGTAAAGCTGATGATCAAAGATGCAATCAAAGACGTTACGACCAGGCTGCAAAAGGACATGGACGAGCTGTCAAGCGACATGCATCGAAGTCTACTGGGCTTGGAAGCTAAAGTTGTTGATTGCAACAAAGCCATGATCACTACCGAAGGTAACGTCGTAAACTTTACACCGAGAGTTGAAATTCCCAAACAATCATCGTTTTTGGGCAAACGAGAGGCACGAGTGGTTGATGATTTTATTTGTTATTTGGAAAATAGAGCAGTACCTAGGAAGGGTACAAATCTTGGACGACACCACCAAAATCAAGACTGCCACAATGTATCTCAAGGATACAGCAGTGCTGTGGTGGATACGTCGAAGCATGGATATCGAACGAGGTACGTGCACAATCAAAACTTGGGCTGAATTCATTCAAAAACTCAAACGACAATTTTATCCGGTAAATGCTGAACACGAAGCGAGAAGTCGACTTCGTAAGCACAAACAAATCGGGACCATCAAGGACTATGTCAAGTAGTTCACAACACTTGTCCTTGAGATCCCAGATTTATCGGATAAAGATTTCTTTTTCTACTTCCTTGATGGTTTACAATCATGGGCCAAGATAGAATTAGAAGGAATGTTCAAGATCTTGCTGCAGCCATTGCAATAGCTGAAAGCCTGATCGATCATAAAGAAAAACGACCATATAGGCCCATGAACGAGGAAAGTGATGATGAGAGAGGTGGGGGAGTTAAACCCACTCATGATCGGAAGGTGGAAACAAGGAGACCACCACGATACAACAACGAAAAGCGTCCTCCAAAATTCTGTTTCATATGTGATGGACCACATAATGCTCGGGACTGCCAGAAGAAACAAAGTCTGCAAGCCATGGTGGCCAGAACTGATGATGCATCTCACGAAGACAAGGAGGTTCGTCTCGGGGCAATGCAATTACAAGTACTGAATGCTTTAACGACACATGAAGGAAAGTCGTTAAAAATGGTTAAGTCCTGCCCAGCGGAGCACAAGGGCAACATCACGAACACGGAGGCGAAAGGACTTCGGTTTGTGAACTTGGAAATAAATGGACGACTTGCAAAAGCACCGGTCGATACAGGAGCAAGTCACAATTTCATGACGCGAAAAGAGGCTTAAGGATATCCACACGAGATGGATTTCTCAAAGACGCCAATGGTAACACGAAAGCAATCGAGGGATTTTCATGGGCTGTCAAGACTAGGATTGGGACATGGCAAGGCAAGCTTGACTTCTCGATAGCACCATTGGGCAACTACAAGATAGTGCTCGGAATGGATTTTTTTAGAAAAACAAAGGTCGTTCCAGCAACTTTTCTGAACACTTTGTACATCATCAAAGGCGATCAAGTACACACAGGAACGATGGAGTCAAGTCATCACGGTAAAACAATATCCGTCTTGCAACTCGCGAGAACAAGCCGAGGGTCATGCAAAAAACACGACGAGGACGTCGTGGGTTTAGGTGGGGGAGAATGTCACGACCGCCTAAAATCAAGTCATGTATCTTGGGTTCCGGAAGTTTCCGGAAACACACGAAGGCATATAGGGTTGTCTGAAAGTCTCCGGAATAGCCTAAACCGTTCTGGACCAGGAGGCAACACCGGAGCACTCTAGATCAGCCATGAAGGACCTTAGAATGCACCAAAAAGGGCTGCCAAAGAATGATCTAGAACAACCTTGTAAGAGTTTGATATTTTCATAAAAAATATCTAGATATTACCATGTAAATATCTAAGATATTTAGTTGTTAGAAAACTATAGATCATAAATGATCTACACATTTGAAGTAGTATAAATAGGAGATGTAAGGCACATTTGTAGGCATCCAAAAACACATACAAGTCTTAGTGTAAAGCACTTGTAAAACACTTTGTAACCAACCTTGTAAGCAATACAAAGATTATTTGTATTATTCGCTTACAAACGCTTACGCATCGTAACTTCAATTGTTGCTTCATTTAGGTCACAAAGGTTGAACTTAGATCAAGTCTAAGTGCCGCACGTGAGTCAAAGAAATCACTCCGTGACAATAAGCTCTAATACCTAATGCTAACTAAATGTACCATGACAAAGAAAGAAAAGGGGTTATCTAGTTATATAGTGGAATCCGAAAGACTGGATTCCATGTCTTTGATACCAGATCAGTTTAAATAAATCATATAAATACTTTTAACCGTATTTCTTTCTCTCTCTTACCATATGATTATTTTCAATACGTTATAGTTTATAAGTGCTTATGTGATTTTTATAGTTTCTATTAAATTCGGTTTTGTCTTGAACGTTACATAATCACTAAATATTTACCAGTATACCAGTTTCATCAACTGGTACCTTAAACACGTTGATTTTGCTAGCAAGAACATCAATTATTGAGCCGTATCAAGTTATACGCTAGAATTTAGGGTTGAGTATTTTACAGGCCGGCCAAAAAAAACAATGAACCAACCCGGACCAAGACTGACCCAAAACATATAAAATTGTCACGGTCCTCAGTATTCGGTTTTTGCTTTATTCGGTTTTCATCTTCGCGTGCCAACATGAAAAAGCTGATGAACCCTAACCTAACATACAAAATTGGTTCTGTCTTCGATCCTCATTTCTCATCTTATCCGGTTTCGGTCGGTTTCGGCCATGATTGTCCGGGTCTATCTGGATCTTGGTTCATGAACACCCCATTAGAAATACGCAATTCTTAGACTGATGTTTCCATAAAAATTTAAAACTATAATTTTTATCATAACAGCCATTAAAGGAGTTTTTTCTCAAAATAGTGTAGTTACAAGATTTATTTACTAAATAGATGTAGTATGAAAAATATTTATCAAAATAGTGTTTTAGTTATAAAATCTATGCAAAACTCGCTTGTTTGTTTCTCACTCTTTATTTTATTGGATAACTCCAATTCATTAAATAATAATTAATTTAAATATTGGATTACTTGATATTTGAATTTGAGAAAATACTTTTTTTTTATTGATTATTGACGGAAAGTTTTAAAAATATATAAAGAACTAATATTCTAATGTTTCTTATTTTTAGCCCACGCAAATTTAACTATTTCAAGAAATATAAATGCGTATTTGTAACAAAAAATTTTAAAATATATATAGAGAAATTATTAATCAATTGATAATGATTGAAAGCTCCGAGTTAATTACCATATTTTTATTTATTTCAAAATATAAAAAAATAAATAAATTATATATTCTATTAGTGCATACAAGACTTTAAGCAAATCAAGCCAAGTCATGCTAGGTTGAGCTCAAGCACTGCTCATTTACAAACTGAGTTGAACCAACTCGTCTCATTTATCTTAACGAGATAAAACACTAAGCTCTATTATAATTTTGAGGGTACCTCGACTTATAATTTTTTTAAGAGCCATAGATTGATATCGAAATTCCTGATCATAAATTCTATGTGTAGATAAAAATAAAAACACAAATTATAAACAAATGTTATATATTTAATCGTATTAGTAAAATAAAAAAGAAAACAAGAAGTGAATTCTGTACCGTAGGATTATTAAAACTTTCAAATATATGTACCGGTAAAATTTAAAAGCAAACAAAAAGTTGAACTTTAAACACTAACATTATAAAAATTTTAGAACGCACACTTAGAAAAAAAAAGTTTGCCTTGTATTTATGTTTTTTGAAGGGGTTAAAATTTGAGTGTGCTCAATTTTAACATATATATTTATAATATTTAAATGTGAAAGTATGTGAAGTTAATCTATTCTAGGCAAAGAAACGATGAATTTTTTTAGTATCTTTTATATTTTATAAATTTCAGTTACTAATCTAATATTACATTTAATCATTATATAATAAATTAAGACTATTCAATTATACGAGGAGTGAGAAATAAACAATTGAGATTATCTATGGATTTCATAATTAAAACATCATTTTAATAAATATTTTTTAAACTACATCTATTTAGTAAATAAGTTTTTTAATTACATCATTTTGTAAAAAAACTCGCCGTTAAAGTGGGGTTAAATTGCAAATCTTAAATATGTAAAATACAACTTGGCGATACACAAAGACAGAACATGAAGCCCACTGGAAATTGGGTGGTCTTCTGACATTATATTCAATTGAGGTACTGGCATTTGTCAGTCGATTAATTTTTGGAACCACCATGCGATATTTTATATTATTATTATTTTTAAAGTTTATTTAATATCTTAGTAAGAATATACAAGACAGATCAATGACCAAATGACCCACTTATAGAAGATATGAATTGTCAGTCTTATATGAAAATGTTAATATACCAAACTTAAGGTCTAATGCTATGAAATTTATGAATTTATCGACTTATCGAGTATCAAAATTTTGATTGGAGTATATGTAGCTTTCATGAAAATATACATTTTTATAAGACTATGTTTATATAATATACAATCATTAGTTCAGTTCATCTGTCACATATTCATGATTTTTTTGTCATTGTTGTTTGTCTTAAGTTTATTTACATATAATCAACTTTAAGGGATGAAAATATATTTTTAGATGATGTATTATAATAATAAATTTAAGCTAAACTAATTTGTCTTACTTAGTAAATAAAACTTTAATTATTTTAATATATTGTTGAAAGTGAAGAGCGTTAGCATGTGCCCAAAATTCAAGAGAGGAGCTGGTTCGTAAAAAACAAGTTACCATCGTCAAAAAGGGCCAAAGTGGGCAAGAGCGCATCCTCTATCTCTTCATCCAAAAAGTGCAACATCTATCCAATTATTATATTACTCTATATATACTTTCAAATGAAATATAATATTTTATTTTTTTAAACAATAACGTAACTAATGTGTTAATTTTTAAACAATGTTGGAAAGAAATCAATATAGAAATACCACGTCACTAGTATAACATAAAATTAGATGCAATTAAGATGAAGTTACATATAAAAACTTAAGAACTTTAAAAAACCGAAGATAGATTAAAAAACTAAGAATATTTAAAAAAAAAATAATCCAAGATAATTAGAGGAACTAAGACATTTAATCCAAGCCCAAGATAATTTACTCTAATGTTTTTTAATATTAATAATTGATAATTGATAACTGATAACTGATAACTGATAACTGATAATTGATAATTGATAATTTGTTTTTTAATATTGTTCTGTGAAATTAATAATTGTTTTGTAACTATAAAAAACCATTCAGGTTTTAATATTGTTTATTTTGTGAAACTTTTTATTTGTTTAAGTTGAATTATATATATGAGACAATTGTAAAAGTTGGTTATTAGTTTCTATAGATGTTAATTATGTGACTTAAGTATCACATATATGAAATTTGGTTACAATTTAATAATTAATTTTTAAAATTACCTAACATTAAAGTCAATAATAATTAGTGAAAATTATAAGAGGTGAAAACACTTGGTCACTGTTTGAATCTTCTTTTATTTATTTTTTTCAAAAAGAACAAAAAATACAATGATATTTTCTTATCTATTTAAAAAGTTTGCCCTTATGAACTCGTGAAAGAAGTATTAATTAATGGGCTAAATTTTCATTAATCAATCTTTATTAACAGTAATAATGGTTTACCAATATTTTTCATTCACTAGGTTAACTATTCTTCTAATTGGAAGTAGATTTATTGGTTTACATTTTGTCAAACTAAAATTATTTAAAATATTATTAAGTTATAGAAATTACGCTAACAAGTGAAAATTATTAGTCATAAAAGATACTCAGATGGTAAATAATATATTGATCAATCAAAGTCCTTCATTCAAATTTCTGTAAATCGCAGGTGTAGTAATTTTAAGGGTGTAGCAAGAATATATTAGAGGGTATGTATTTGCCGATAAAAATATTATATATTATTTTACTAATATATTTTTATAATCTAAAATAACGAACATATTTTTAGAAGGAAATGAATATTTTTTGCAATCTCTACAATCGTGATCATCATTAATTACTCAATTCTTTATTATTTAACACATTCGCAGAAAGCGTGCTGCCACGTGGCCAAAACCTCAAAGGTGACCGTTGCTGTACATAACCCTTAAAAAGCGCTTTCCTTTTTCTCCACGCCAAAATCCATCCATTCCAAAAAAAAGTACAACTTCTACTGCACAATACACAACAATCACGTATCAAAACCCTCAACTTAGCAAATTTACATCTGGAAAAAGTAATTTTCATGGATCCTATTACGCGCACGAATATTGTAATACGATTGATTATCTTAAATCCAACGGACAGATTTTATAGCCGTTGATTTCAAATATAATCACCATCTTCATACACACACACATCTTCGTCTTCTCTTTGATGCTTCTTACAGTATCTGTAAATTGTTAATGGATGTTTTCTTAAGTTAATTTGCTCATAGTTTGCATCTTAAGGTTTGTTGATTCGTGGGATTCTTGATATTCAACATATTTCATCTCAAAGATCGATCTTTGAATCTTTAAAGATTTGTTATTTGATCATCAATGGAGGTTTCAATCGAAAAGAATCGATCTTTATTGAAATCCACAAGGACCCACCAAGGTATCTTTCAAGATCCAGATTGCCGGCAGCTTAAAATAATATGTTTGAATCTTGAAATCTCAAATTTGAATATTGTGATGTGGGTTTGTGTTTGAATTTGATTTTGATTTTGATTGTGTTTGTTGTGTGTTTGTAGGTGAAAGTGGTGTTATGGGTGTAAAGAAGTTTGGTGGTGAAATTGGACATTATCGGAGAGCTTTGAGTGTGATTAATCAGAATTTGGATAACCGTGGTGGCGGTGGTGGTGTTAAGCGTCCCGGAGATCAACATCATCCTTGTGTTGCTAGCAAGAGAGCTTTATCACAGTAGGTTTATTTATTATATTTTTGGTTAATTAGTTTATTAATAGCAATGCATTCATGTTGAGTTGAAATTTAAACAATTAAACAAATTAATTTCACATTCAAAGTTTAATTTTGATCTATCTAGTTTCTGTGTAAAAACTTTATCCCTAATGAGGATTATTGCAAATTGTATATATATGTATGTATACACTCATGGATCTGTTATAAATTTTGTGCTGACAATTGGATTTGATTTTGTTTGTGATTAAAAAGGAAGCTTGCTGCAGAAATTGCCAACAAGAAGCAGTGTTATCAAGAGGTACCACTAATATCAGGCTACCAAATGCGTTCACTTTTCCTTAATTTGCTAAAGATCTTGACTTGTGATTTGATCTATTTACTAGGAGATTAAGAAGACAAATGAATCAGATGAAGGTTTTGGTGTATGGGAATATGAAGATGAAAATCAGCCTGTGCCAATGTTCTTGGAAACATCAGATGCAATGGTGGATCAAAGGGATCATGATATGGTAATGTCTTATGTCTATCAATGTGTTTGATTGAATTGTGTTTTGAGATCATTAGATTGACTTTTTGTAATGTCTTATGTCTATCAATGTGTTTGATTGAATTGTGTTTTGAGATCATTAGATTGACTTTTTGTAAATTTTGATAGGAGGAGGTTGAGATGGAGGATATTTTTGAGGAATCTGTTGTAGATATAGACGTTTGCGACAATGGAAATCATCTTGCAGTGGTCGAGTATGTTGAAGATCTTTATGCTAATTATAGAAAGATGGAGGTATATGGCTCATTTGATCTTATAAAGTCAAACTATGATCATTACTTGACTTTATTGATGCTAGCAATTGAATGTTTTAATTTCTTTAGAATAATTTTGGATTAAATGCTGAATTTCAAGATTGGGATTTTTAATATGGAAATGTTTCGTGCTTTCTTTGCAATTAGAACAAAAAATTTGCCTTTAATCCATTATATTTCAGAAGGTCAAAATAGGTGAATTGGTTGACTTTCTTGCTGCTAAAAAAGGAAAGTTCCATTTCACCATTTTGATATTATATAAACAATGAAATGTAGAGTTCACTGATTCAGGTTAGTCATGGAAATGTAGCTAGTGTCTCTAGCTATATTATATTATGACATGATAATTTGAGATATTTGACCCTCTCAGTGTCTTGATGCTAAAAGAGGAAGGTTGATTAATTCCATTTGTTTTTCAGTCAAATATAATCTCTTAATTCAAGTTGTTTGTAGAATTCTAACTTTGGTTTCCCTAGACTAAAATGACAAAACTATGTACAAAAAGTCAAATTACCAGTGTTACTTTGACTTTTTATGATGCAATGATAACGTCTACTTTCTTTTATTGGACTATTGTAAGAAAATTAAATGAGACTAATGCTGGTTCTTTGCAGAATTTTAGCTTGGTCTCCCCAGATTATATGACACAACAATGTGACCTCAACGAGAAAATGAGAGCTATACTAATTGACTGGCTTATTGAGGTAACTTTTCTGTCAACTGTAACTTAAAATATGGAAGTATAACTTTCAAATTTTAAGAAATTATAAGATTATCTATATTTTATTGAGGTAACTTTTCTGTCAACTGTAACTTAAAATATGGAAGTATAACTTTCAAATTTTAAGAAATTATAAGATTATCTATATTTTATTACTTAAAAATGACAATTCAACAGGTGCACCACAAATTTGACCTCCAACCAGAGACACTGTTTTTGACAGTCAACCTCATCGACAGATTTTTGGCTAAACAATCTGTAATTAGAAAGAACTTGCAGTTAGTAGGTTTGGTTGCCATGCTTTTGGCTTGTAAATATGAAGAAGTTTCAGTCCCCATTATCGACGATTTGATTTTTATCTCGGACAAAGCTTACTCCAGAAGTCAAATTCTTGAAATGGTACTAAAGAGTCTACATCTTTATCATAAATCTTGATCTTGTTTGCACATACAAACCTGACCCCATTAACACATTTCAGGAAAAACTAATGCTGACCACACTAGAATTTAACATGTCGTTGCCAACCGCATATGTTTTCATGAAAAGATTCCTCAAGGCGGCTCAATCAGAGGCGAAACTAGACCAAATATCATTTTTCTTGATCGAGCTTTGCCTTGTGGAATACGAGATGCTTAAATTCCCACCATCTTTACTTGCTGCTGCATCGGTCTACACGGCTCAGTGCAGTCTTTATGGGCTCAAACAGTGGTCCAAGACATGTGAATGGCATACTAACTACTCTAAAGATCAGCTTCTGTAAGTGATTAAACTTCTAGTTGATAACTATATATGATCATGTGTCTCTGATGAGTTGACTTTTTAACTTTGTTCGGTTTGACTTTCTATTTAGGGAATGTTCAAGAATGATTGTGGGATTCCACCAGAAGGCATCAATAGGGAGATTGACTGGTGTTTATAGGAAGTACAACACATCAAAGTTCGGATATGCAGCAAAATGTGAGCCAGCAAAGTTTCTTGTTGAGGAGACCCACATCTTTTTTCAAGAATAACAATGTTACATAATCTGTTTCTGATTGAACTAAAGTAGCATGTTGGTCTGGTAAATGGGTTAACCTTTTATATGATTTTTAGCAACTTCCCTTGTTGCATTTATGTGGGAGGGAGGGTTCTTTTGTGTTGACTTCTTCTGGATGAGTCAGTTTGACCTTGTAATTCATTGTTTTAACCATGAACATATGAATATTCTTATGACAATATTCAAATGATTATACAAAAGTTATAAAGGGTGTGTGTTTCTTTTTGTATGAATGTTCCACGTTGAACATAACAGTTGTGTTTAGTATTTTTTGTATCAGTCTCAAACATCAGATACAAAACGATTACAGTTAACGTATTTATCAAGACCTTCCGCTTAAAGGTGTTGACTTTTCTTGGCACCCCGTTGTTACAGTCAGTAGCTGAACATATGTAGTGTTTTAAAGATGGAATGTGTTCGAGTTGATTACAAGAAGACCATCTGCTTGAGTTGAACACAAAGACGAAGATATAGTTGAAATAGTGAGTGAAATTAACAAGCCAACTTTTAAACCACAAAAGAACACTTAGTCTCCAAAGACTTGACAAATGTCCTCACTAACTTGTATAATGTAACGAATTCTAAAAATCTCCCACTCTACACCAAGAAAACATAAAACATTGATAGGAAAGATACGGTACTTTATGTTCATTATGAATTTATGATATTATCATGATATAGTGTATTTATAGACAAACGTTTTTAGGAGATTATAGGAAATCTCTACCAAAGCGTGTTCACGTGTTGAAGACATATTGCACCCTCCCACTATGGCGATTACATGAAGCATGTACAGATGGACTTTAGGCTTGGGGGGGGGGGGGCACATGCACCCACTCAAGTTGGCTTGTTGTTAATTTTAAGAAGAAATCATTGGGCACCTTTTGATTTATTTAATAATAACTTAGCAGGCCCCATACCAAACTCAATCCAAAAACAAAGAATTAAATTGATTGGTTCCATTCTAACTCTCATTTAGTAATGGTAGGTTTTAGGCCTTGAAACCGAAATCGAAATCATCCTTTCCGTGTCGCTAGATCTTGAACCAAAATATCAAAAATTTTAGGTTTTAACAAGTCTTGTTGAACTTTATTTATTTGATTTGACCAAACTGGTGATTTTGTTTCCTTTATGTTTAACTTTTCTAATTTAGTAATTTGATCGTTATTTTTATGTATTAATTATCGTATTTTGATTGTTGATATATTCTGATTTTGTCGAACAGACAACCTATTCTAAAATACAATAACATGCTCAAGGCATAAAAAATTACGAACAAAGGACCAAACGATCACATACATGCGTTAAGACTTTATTAATTCTCGTTATCTATGAAACCAGTCTAGAACTCACGAGATAGACGAGTAGAACAGGGTGGGTAGAGTTCTAGACAGGTTTGAATTAAAAATTATTCATCCTTCGTACGCAGGATGTAATGCGTTTGTGTCTATATACGTAAATTGGTCGACATCTCCTACTCTTAGTTTATTTATACTAATTACATAATTATTTGACATGTTTTAACCGATGTATTTTAACCAACACGTTTTTTGCCCCTACTGACAAAAAAATCTGAATCCGTCATTGCATGTAAGTGTGTTTAAATCTTATCTCTAACCTAGTTGAATCTTTGCTTTTTAGTTCATTCCCTCATTACATGAGATTCATCAAAATATCATTTCATTTAACAGTTACAATTAAAAGGTAATGAAGTATATAAAAATTATTTGATACTAGAAGAATTGACATAGCTCAATTTAAACAAGAAAAGGTAGGGCTGCAAACGAACTGAACGTTCAGCGAACAGTTCGTGAACTGTTCGGCGGGAAGTTCGTTTATGTTCGTTCGTTTAGTAAATGAACGAACATGAACAAGAAAATGAACACGAACACAAGCCGTGTTCGTTCGTTTATGTTCGTGAACGTTCGATAATGTGTTCGTTTATGTTCGTTAATGTCCATTCGTGAACGTTCGATAATGTGTTTGTTTATGTTCGTTAATATGTTCGATTATGTTCTTTATTTTTGTGTTAGTTATTTTTATGACAAGTATGTCAAGTGTTTTGGATATTTATGTTACATGTTTATTTATTTTTTTGTAAATTTGTGATGAATATGCTGATTTTATTTCTAAAATAAATATGTGATCATTTGTATTCGTTTGTGTTCATGGACTTCTTTGTGTTCGTCATGTTCATGAACATTTGTTTGTTTTCGTTTGATTTTGTTTGTGTTCGATTGCGTTCGGTAAGTGTTCGTGAACAGTTCATGAACATGTTCATTTCCTTAATGAACGAACACGAACAAGAAAACTTGTTCGGTAAGTGTTCGTGAACATTTCTTGAACATGTTATTTCTTAATGAACGAACACGAACAAGACCTTGTTCGTGTTCGTTCGGTTCGTTTGCAGCACTTAGAAAATGTCAATAATGTAGTCTTGTTTCTTTTTATCATTTCAGTTGTATGTATCATCTCAGTTGTTTACTATTTTGTCACTGTCTCAATCTTAACCATTAAAATAATATTATCAACAACTTGATCACCTTCTACCTTTAGTAAAAACAAAGAACCACCTTTTGTTTGATCTAATTTCCTATATATATTAGTAGATTTCTATAAAACTACTAAGTATTTAGTTAGTATTAGAAACCATTTTATTCACCGTTTAGTATATTTACACATAAGCGTGACGATATATATATATTAACTGGTGAATAGACAATAATACACATATTCGTTAATAAATAAGATTATTATTTATGGATTCTCGTTTAAACTTACATGTGTATATTTTATTGATCCAAAAAATTTGTCCTTTTCGTATCGTTTAAAACTTGGTTGTTAAGAGGATTTCTTTAATCATATGCATTTTCATTGTAATGCAATGAGCCCACGCTTTTTGAAGATAGCATTTGTAACCACCGAATTGATAACATAACTATTTAGAGCATGTTTTTATCATCACATTTTTAATATCCGTCGTCATGTTTGTACAAAATCATCTAGAACAAGAAAATACGCATCGATCATATAAAATATAAAATAATCCTTAGCTCAAGTGGTTGAGGTAAGGTATCTCAATACTTTATTAAATAGGACGTTTTTTTGAGTTCAAATCTGACATGTGACAAACAAAAAGGGTTTCAGGTTGGGTCAGGAGGTTTTATCACACTTATGGTGAGTTTCTTTCTGAGAGTGGTCTCGAGTTACATACTCGAGTGATAGAAATGGTCGAGAGGGCCAGTGACAATGATCCAATTAACTGTTCAAGAAAAATTATCGTTATAGATTTATTTAATGATGGTATTCATATGTTACAATCTCTTTACTAACTTATAGGTTATCCTTGCTGAAAATGTTATCCAATTACCATTTTTAGTATGGTAATCAGGCTTTGACAATAATCGAAGAATTATTTTAAACTTTGGCACCTTTTTTACATAGCTAATTTTAATTTTAAAATAGAGAACCATATAAGCATATATACTTATTGATTTAGATGTGATACACAAAATGGTTTCTTATAGTCCTAAATGGTCGGAAGGAGTTAATTCACTTGTATTCTAATCAAAATCCAACTTACTAAAAACTTGAACTAAGTCAACTTCAAAGGAGCAATAATCAAGCTTGAGCCTACATCATAGCTTATTTAGTAAATAAGTTTTAGCTCTTTAGCCCAGGGCAAACTTTATTTCATAACATGATTTTATTGCGATAACAGCGGAAACAAATCTACATCATTTAATCTTATTGCGATAACAGCGGGAACAAATCTACATCATTTAATTTTTTTATAAATAGTTTATCTCTTTACATAAATAGGGTCGTGTTATACAAATATCCATTTTTTTATTAAGACACCCTATTATCTTTATTTCTCTCATTGTATCTATATGTATGTATAGATAGCAATAGAGATAATAAAAATAAATATGATGTACTTATTACAAACCCCTATAAATATGTATGGTATGTACATAAAAAATAATTAAAATAATTCTTTTCAAACATTCTTTTTATTTTTAAATGTTATTTACGTATGTATAAGTCATACGTAGATAGTCTTTCTATAATGATTGTCACATGTGAAATACTAATAAATAAATACCAATGATCTTTTGGCCTAGTGGTCAAGAGGGATGTGAGGTCTAAGGTTCGTTTTTTGACATGGGCGACATATACATGTATACATACATGCATACATATACATGTATACATACATATCATTGTATATATATATATATACATGTATGTATGTATATATATATGTATACATGTATGTATATATATGTATATGTATATATATATATGTATATATATATATATATATTATATATAGTGAAGTGATGTTAAAATCACTAAATAATCAGCAGTTGATTGCGACAATATCTAAAATACACAAGTATTATAAACACCAAAGGATTATAAATAATAAAAAAATAATCTGCTGTGCCCCTGAATCAGTTCCTCCTTCCCCAAGTTTTCTTCTTCAAAGCATTTCGATTCTTCAATCTTCACGTCTACAAATCACTTCATCCATCAATCCATCAATCAATCATCTCTTCAATTCAACACCCCCAACGATCATCTTCCTTATTATCTCTCAATCGCGTGTTAAAAACCATAAATTAGGGAACAATATGGGCGGCGGAAGCGGTGATGGTGGTGTTAGCGACGGTGCTGAATCGAACAAGGTGGAAGGCGGTGACGCCGTTACGATTAACGTACGGTGTTCTAACGGCACGAAGTTCGCCGTTCAGGCGAGCCTTGAGTCGTCTGTTGAGTCGTTCAAGTCTGTTCTTGAACGGAACTGTGATATCCCTGCGGGACAGCAGCGGTTGATTTATAAAGGAAGGATTCTTAAGGATGATCATACTCTTAAGAGCTACGGTAGGATAATTGTTTGTGTTTCATTTGATTTTTTAATTGTTTGTGTTTTCGGTGGTTATCATGGAAATGATAGGTTTCGTGTGTTTGGGACTATTGTGGAATGGATTTCCTTTTGTGTGATCATAAAGCGATGAAGTCCTGCAGCTGTCGTGTTTTTTAGTTTTCTATTGTGTATATGGTTATTGATTGCATGAATGTGATTAATTTGGGTTTTAGATGTCTAGATGTGGAGTTTTTTTATGATCATTGTTGGTGTTAACTTCACCACCAAATCCTTGCTAACTTTGCTTACAAGTTTTGACGGAAAAGACAGAAGCTTTAGATGTTGTGCTGTTTTTTACTGTCAGCTGGGGGAGTATTAGGTCTGATTGTTGTTTGTCTTGGGGTATTGAGATGTTTATCGCGAAGTTTATTGGCTGATGCGATAAGTTCACGTGACAAATATATCTGATAACATGTATATGGATAAGTGGTGTTGTGTATCTAGTAAGTATTAGGGTAGCTGTTGGTGATTATCCATATATGTATTGTAATGTAATTTCTTCTTGCTCTGCTGTTTTGAGATGGTAGCTGTAGCCTTCGATATCATATGAAGAACTGGAAAATGTTAAATAGCTTGCATACATAAAACTGAAACATAAAAATTGCACAGGAAGAGTGAAGTTTAAAGGTAATTGAGGGTAAAATAATAACAACAATAGTTGCATGTTATGTGGAAAACATTGTTTTGATAGAAGCAGGAAGCTATATAGAAACGAAGTCATGTGTAGTCAACTTACGTAGGAGACAATTTTTGTGACTTGAGTAGCCTCGTGCATCTGGAGATGCTTCACTTAAACACATGTTTAATACCCCAACATTAAAGTATAAGTTTAATTAGTCATTAGTCTCCAATGGAACAGAGAAAGCACCAAGTAATTCACCGTCTTGATGAACTAAGCTTTCATGTTGTTTATGCCAACTTATTTAATGTTTATGCCAGATGCTTCTATTTCATATATTTGGTAGTAGCATAATTTCTTCTCTACGGTATTAATACATTGTAAAAATCTGTCATGCTATTTATTCATGTGATTTGTAGGTATGGAGGCAGAGCACACTGTTCACTTAGTACGTGGTTTTGTTCCTGCTACATCTACCCCAGCAGGTGGGGCCCCTACCAGAGCTACTACTACACCACCTGCTGCAGGGGAAACTGGCTCGGTTGAAGGTGGGACCATAGGTGGAACCGGTCTTGGTGGTTCACTGTTTCCTGGACTTGGTCTAGGTGGTTTGGGAGGTAATGGTGGCATGTTTGGTGCTGGACTTCCAGGATTGGAACAAATGCAACAACAGTTGACTCAAAACCCTAACATGATGCGAGAAATCATGGATCTGCCTCTTGTTCAGAATCTATTGAACAATCCAGATATTATGCGCAACATGATGATGAATAATCCTCAAATGCGTGAAATCATTGATAGGAATCCTGAACTGGGTCATATGCTTAATGATCCCGCAATTCTTCGTCAAACAATGGAGGCTGCTAGAAATCCTGAACTCATGCGTGAAATGATGCGTAACACTGATAGAGCAATGAGTAATATTGAATCTTCTCCTGAAGGATTTAATATGCTTAGGAGAATGTATGAAAATGTTCAGGAGCCATTTCTGAATGCAACCACAATGGGTGGTGGCGGTGATACAACCAATGATGTGAATTCAAATCCGTTTGCAGCTCTTTTGGGTGGTGGTCAGGGGGGGCCACCCCGTAATCAGGCGGCTAACCCTACTAGTACTACCACTGGTGCTGACACAACTACTGGTTCTCCTGCACCAAATACCAATCCACTTCCTAATCCTTGGGCTGCTGGTGGTGGTAAGCTTCCAAACCTTTTTTGGACTTCTATAACGTTGTTGACCATTATTGTGATATATGTATATAGGTTATATATGTTACCAAACTTAATGTGAGTTTGCAGGTGGAGCCAACCAAACAAATGCTGCTGCAACAAACCCTGGTGGGGCTGCTAGGTCACCACCAGTTGGTGGTTTAGGTGGACTTGGTGTTCCGGGCCTTGAGGGACTGTTTGGTGGCACTACTCCTGATCCTAATTCAATGAGCCAACTTATGCAAAATCCAGCTATTTCTCAGATGATGCAAAGTCTCCTTTCAAACCCACAATATATGAATCAGGTGATCCTTTTGCTTTTTCATTTTGATTTTTTTGTTTGTTAGGATGTGCACTCACTAAACAATTGTATTGTTTAGGTACTTGGTCTCAATCCACAAATGCGAACTATGCTTGAAGCAAACCCTCAATTGAGAGAGATGATGCAAAATCCGGACTTCATTCGTCAATTAACTTCTCCAGAGACCATGCAGGTAAATCAGTAAACAGCTCTGAAAACATTTATAACTTACCAAAATGGTAAAGAATATAACTATTAAATATCTTTTGAATGATATTTTTCTGGTTATAACCTAAGAGGATATATTAATAAGATTACCTATGCTCGGGACATAGAATATAGAAAAGAGATGCTTGTATGGAAAACCCTTGAGAAGAAATAGAGGGAGTAATTTATTTTATAAGTCAAGTGCAAAAGGAAAATCTAGTGAAGGTGCTGTATATGATATATAGTAAATTGGAAATCATTTATAAAAAAGGTATATAGTTATATACCATGTAGGATGGATGGAAGTGTTACATTTAAGACTGGATTATCACATGCTAATCTATGCATGTGTTATGGAATTAGTACGAGTACTTGGTCATGCAACATGATAAGGTCTGGTTACTACTTACTAGGATGTTAATCATTGTATCATACATTGATCTTTAATTACATATATATCAAGATGCTGGTATATAATGGCTTGTATAAGTCAATTTAATATTTTTAAGACGATAATAATAAATGAGGTGAAAAGAGTTGCAATCAAAGTGGGTGCACATACGTCACAATTCATTTGAAAAAGTAACTTGCTCGTATTTTTTACATCGTTTTCCTCCACTCTCCAACTGTTTTGTGGAGGCATCTCGTAACTTGATCAAGTCAAATCAAGCAAATGTCCGTTGTTCTCCACTCATCATCAGTCCCGTCACTTCATGGATCGGAGGATTTTAGATTATAGGGTGTCTATTCCAACTTAAAGCATCAGAGGGATGAGGATTTGTTAATCATCTTCTTCATGATGTTGATTTCCACTCGAGTTTCTTACGCATCAGACTGTTGGGGCTTCTCAACTCGTCATGTTGATTTCCATCTGAGTTTCTTGTTTAAATTTTTATGAACTCCATTATGACTCATATACATTCATGTATATTTAGAATTTTAAAATTGTGTTGTACTTTTTACAATCAGGGAAGATTATATTACACACAGACACACAGTCACACACACACACATGTATTAACTTTCTTACTCTTACGAGTCAAGTCACGAGTCAACAACGATGCCTATGTTGACTTCTTCACGTTTTCGTTTATATGATCTGATTTCCTTCTACCTGTACGTCTTGCGTAGAACCATGCAACTGGCGTGTATCTCAAATTCAAGCCATGCCACTCAAGCTTTTAATATTTCATTTTCTGTTATTTAAGTTCACTCATCTCCTTAACCTTATCATGTATACTCCTATTACAGCAAATGATGGCACTACAGCAGTCTCTTTTCTCTGGACTCGGCCAACAACCCTCCCGGTAAATCACGTAATTTTATTGTTCACATTAAATTTTTTGTTCTGATTTGGTTGGTCACTAATGCTTGGTAATAAACTTAGATTTAGTGTAAAATGCAACCGATTTATGATGTGGATACAGTTTCATCTACACATAGGATAAAGTAAAGCAATGATTAAAATGCCATATGATAAAATTACATGGAATATTTAGAAGATTGCATAAAGTTGACTACAAATCTTTGCGTATATAACTTTTCTTTGAAGTTCAAAAATGTTCCTTTTTCCCCTCTTTTTTGCTGTGTGTTTATGGAATGTTTCCACCTTATATTGGGTTAATATATGCTAATTAGTTGGTCATGTGATTCATTTGTTTGACGTGAAATTGGCACATCTGTTATGCAGGGATGCAGGTCAAACTGGCGGAGGAACAGGTATCTTAGTCCATAATTTCATGTCTTTAAATTTGCTTAATTTATAGTTAATAATTAGAATGCCTGATGAATATTTTGTAATTATTATTACCAGTCAAATTGGTGAGTTTGAATCTGTATTTCTTCATAAAGGGAAATAATGCATTTTTGGACATTCTATTATTCTATAAAAGAAGCCTTGCATGTATTTCTAACTTCTGAAACTTAGTACAACCGTTCTTCACTCCTCATGTTTGTTTGTTGTTGCAATAGCAGGTGCTCCGAATAACTCGAATCTTAACATGAATCTGGATATGCTTATGAACATGTTTAGCGGCCTTGGAACTGGGGGCTTCTCAACACCAAATACTTCAAATGGTATCTAACATAAAAAGCTAGAGGTGGCAAATATGGGCGGGTCAGATGGGTTGGGTTATGGATCGAAACATGTAGCTTTTTATACAATTTGAAACAGTTTTGGTTGACTTGAAACACTTTTTTGACCAGAATTATAAAAGAGAACTTGTAAAAAATTAGGTTGTTTGATGATTACAAAACTTATTTACCTCTAATAATCATCTAGCTTCTGTTCTACTTTCTTCAAACAATTTTTTCTAATTTACCTATTCGACTCTTTAAAAATATAAAATAAACCAGATTGCCACCTCAAATATCCATGTCTGGACATTTGTCCATTTATCCGTAAAGCTCACAATGTTTCTGTTTTCTTTTTAAATAAATTATAGTGCCACCAGAAGAACTGTATGCTACGCAACTCGCACAGCTTCAAGAAATGGGATTTTTTGATACCCGAGAGAATCTTCAAGCGCTGACCGCGACCCGAGGTAACGTTCATGCTGCTGTTGAGCGGCTCTTGGGAAATCTTGGTCAATAAGAATTTGTAACCGTTACATATATATAATATAATATGATATATTACATATAATACCGTATCAGTAAAAACATGGGGAATTGGTCTGTTTGGATCTGAGCCAAATATGTTGAATTCAGTACATGAATGTTTTTTCTGTATGTTTTTCGTAATTACTTCACTGTTTACCTTAAGATGTTCATGTGGTTAACCTAACCTGACTTTTTGTGATTTTAATACCTGAAACAACATAAGTGGTTGTAGGAGAAAAAAAGCCAAAACAATAGATAATATTATAATTTGATGGTTAATATATGTTATAATAGAAAAAAAAACTTTTACTTGTATTTTCTGGGATCCAACTCCTATTTATTTGTAATTTTGTTTGTCACAGTCGGCCATATATTGTAAAAACTTTGTTGTCACCAAAATTGATTACGCCTTGATACAACCCAAAAAGAACAAGGCATTAGAAAAACTTTGTTACAAATCCAATTAATATTTTGAATAATAATTTTAGACATGCTGCAATCTAACACAAATTCTTAGGTCGGGTTTACTGATAATATGAACTGGTTTTGTTCAGTTTGGGTGAATACACCAAAAACATATTGGGTTGAACAGGTCACTACAGTGTCAATCCTAATACAAATCGTATCCTAGTTTGTGTGTGATATGGTGTTGAGTGCGTTCAGTCTGTCTTAAATTTAACCAACTCAAAATGCCCTAACCAATTCAATAAATGTTGAGCTAGCTTCTTTGGTTCACATATATTGTGAACATATGCGGGTTTGGTTAACTAGAAGGGGTGATTACGTTTCATCACCGGTACAGGAGCTCCGGTTACTAAGTAAAACATGTTAGGCTCATCATAATAAGGGGAAGTTAGCGAGGGGAGTTGGATTTCGGTATAAGAATAAGTATTTAGCATTGAAAATGACCCGTGATAAAGGGAGAGTAATGAGTGAATAGAGAGAGTGTTGAATGCCTCCTTGCATATGGGATTAATGGGAGGGGCATGTATGCTAACACACACTTTCGACTCTATTGGACCAGGGTGCTAATCGTTCGTAGTTTGAAGCGCACATGTCCTTGCTGTTTGCCAACTTTCAGTAGTACAAGTATCTGCACCGAGGCATAGTGCTTGTTGTTTTGTCGTAACTAAAGTTTTGGCAAGGTGTCCAGTCTTGGAGTAAAGGTTTGGTCTGGAGCTTGCGCTCAGGAGCGTAGTGTTTTGATATCTGAAAGTTGTGCCTCGTGCTTTAGAAATTGTGGAGTTCTCTATATCCACAATGATACTAGTTCAAGTATAAATGAAGATGCGATCTTGCTCTTATTATCTTTATAGGCGAGAAGCATACAAACGGTTCATCTCAGTTCTAAATGTAGAAAACGAAACAATAACGGAAAAAAAAAACATAATCAAACAACAACATAACATATTATTAAGGCGATACTGAAACTAGCAACTCTTCAACTCCTGCAACAAGAAGGTCAAAAATGTGTTCTAGATGAAGGTTTAGCCTTTAGGAGACACATAAGGAAGCCAATAAAGATGAAACTAAATTTTGCACGTAATAGTAGACTCAACTAGATTAACAGGAGACGACGTCACATAACCTTGAACAAACAGAAAATAACCCGTGCCACCAAAAACAGGGTGATTTGAAGGCTTAATGTTATTTGTGACGCCAACAATAGAGACCGAGCCTTTGTGTATTTTCACATTCAAAGTGACTTTAGCAGTAGTGATGGTTTGAAGCCCATCTAGCCCAGTAGTGATCGAGGTTCCTTCGGTCGTCCCAACAAGTTTGAATTATAGTCTGGTTTAAGAGTTGAGGGATCTTGAAAGACAAACAAGGTCCCAAACGGAGTCGTGGTCTAGCTGACTGGTGGTCCAACGACTCCACGTACGAAGTAACCGGTTGTTTATGATTTCATGTTGGTAGAGTGCGAAGTGGAGTGATTTGAGTCCATAGTAGTGGTGGTGGTGGTTGTTTGTGGTTTCAAGTGGAATGAGAACAAAGAGAAGAGTGGTGAAGAAATGCATAAAGGAAGCCATTGTAAATGCATATGTGAAGGCAAAACTATTGCAAGATTAAATATAAATAATGGAGGACTAAGGCTATGAGGAAAAAAGCCTTTGTGTTTATTGTCAAAGGTAAATTAAACTAAGTTGTTGGTGTGTCATCCTTGTAGTCGTGGCTTTTGTAACTTATTACTTAATCTATTCAAACATAAAAAATGACGAAGTATTTATATCGATATTATAATGCATATACCATAGAAAAAAATTGGTGTAAGTATAGAAATACGAGACTACATAAATACTTGTATCTTTTGCTTTAATACGATGCGTGAGACGGCTATGAAGTCAATGTTGTTATTGGGTGAACAAAATCAAAACACAATCTTCTAAAATTTGTGAAACAGGAACTAATACCTTTGAGTCCTTACAATAAATAACAGAAGCCTATTCTTTTAAACCGAGCGATTTGAAACCAAAGAGTGATTGTTGAACCCAGCGAACAAATCAAAAATCTTCGAATTAATACTAGGATAAATCTTAGAAACATGATGAAACACTATCAGATTAAACCAATTGATCGTACATCTCAATTGTTTAATCAGATTCAAACTGAGATTTTTTAGAGAATCAAACTTTTGATTTCTGCGAGAAGAAACCATATGTTTTCCTTTTTTTCTTTATGATCTAAATATTTTCATATATGTGAGCGTATATATGTATGATGTATCCAACGTTGTATTCCATGGATCAAAATTTATATTCATTAATCAATTGGGCTTCAATAGTTTACTACTAAACCCACAGATATATTAGCCAAATAGCCTAACACATAATATGACAACATAGCCCAATATTAATAAATTAAGTCCACTAAACAAGTCCAATTTATTTATTCATATACGTAACTAATTGTATCAGTGTAAAACGAGTCCGCACTCCCGGGTCACCTAACTCGTTTAGACATTAATATAATTTACCAGATCAACAAGTTAATCCAATAACACTAAAATTGTTGATAACACTAAAATTACCAACAGTCTGTGCATTCGGGTCCAAACATTAAAAAGAAAAGGAAGACTAGGACCATGAGAAAAAAGAAATTGGAAACTTGAATATAGGTCAATGCAATTTAGACTATGTTGTTGGTGAATCTTTCTCGTACCTCTTGTTTTCTAAGTTGGTCGAAAAGATGATCGTTCTCCATTGTATCAATATTGTGATTTACATTTAAAGACATCATGCAAATACATGAATTATATTATCATGAGAATCCGTTACGAGTAAATTCACAAGACCAATTAATACCCTAATACAAAAGAATCATATAAATCCTACCTTATGTCGGACATATGATTTCCAAGAGGTTACGCTACTAAGGACACAATTGGAAGCATGATTTGAATCTTTGTTCTAACATAATCATTAGCATATGAGCTTCTTGAGACATGACTCGAGTAAATTCTTGAAAACAAAGTGGCATCTTGTTAAAACTTTACTACAAAAAGAACGGTTAAAACTTTGTTTAATATAAAGTACCTCCTAGAAATACATGTTACAATAAGAGTATGCGAACTGAATTATATTTAAAACTTTAGTTTCATAAGGTCAGCTTAATGTGTTATTTCTTTTCAGTGAAACAATTTCGTGTGTTCCATAAAAGTACTATTAATATATTTTTGAATAAGAATTTTAGACATGCCACGACCTAACACAAATTCATAGGTTGGTTCTATAAACAGGTTCGGTTGTTGAATATACGGACACATTTATTTAAAAAGTAATTTATGCCAAAACTTAAAAAGCTTAGTTATGTTTTTGGTTGTTTATTTGTAAATTTAGAGTAACATACGTAAAATAATAAAGCATAAAAGATTTCAGGTTGAACCGGTCGTTTTGTGTTAACCTATTAATATAAATTGTATCCGTGCTTGTGTCTGTTACGATGTAGAAATTTGGCGTAGTGTTCAGCCCTAGCCCATGAAAGCAATCTTCAATAAAATGTTGGGGTAGCTTATTTGGTTAACACATATTGTAAACTTACGCTGGCTCGGTTAACTAGAAGTGGTGGTTTGGTCGGTTAACTAGAAATGGTACTTTCATACAATCAGTTTATTTGTTGAATAAGTGAAAGGTGAAATATGTAAGTAATCCTACCGGATCTACTCAAGTAAAACATGCTCATCATAATAAGGGAGAGTTAGTGAAGGCCAGTGGATTTAAATCCCAACATGAGAATTAAGTATTTGGTATTAAGGAATGACTCGTAATAAAGGGAGGGCAGCATCGAGGCACGTTGTGCTTGTTGTATTGTCATGAATAAGTGTTCCATACATACCATAATCAAGTGGATTTGTATTCTTTTTGTTTAATTTTCAGGTAAGGGGCTGTTTGGCCATTTCTGAATGATTAAGTGTTGAACCAATAAGATGTCTGAACCATTAAGAGGTCTGAATCATTAAGAGCTAGTATATCGTTTAACTATTCAAAGGAAAATATCTGACCAATTCAGATAAGAGGTCTTAACCATTCAGCATTAGAGCTCTTAACCATTCAGCATTAGTATAATGCTTAACCATTCAGAGAAAAATGTCTAAACCATTCAGATATTTGCTCGCGAAACAAACAGACTAAACCATTAAGTGCTGAACCATTCAGACATCTGAACCATTAAAATGTTGATTCCTATCAAATATCCCCTAAGTCTGGCCTAATTTTGTGACTTGTTTGACCAGAATAGTCAACTCAACCTAACTAAACCTTTAATGACTAGGTCCCAACTGAGTTCTTTATGTTTTATAGTTTCCTTTATTATTATTTTCATACCATCCAGTAAATAAGACTAATAATCATATTTTCATTTCACTCATAAGAACCGAAAAGCAAAAATCATAAACAGCGGTCTCGGTACGAAGAACATGTAATCCTGGAGATCTCTTTACCGGTTATGATACTAGTTCAAGTAGAAATGAAGCCGCGATCTTGCTCTTATTATCTTTGTAGGCGGAAAGCATACAAAGGGTTCATCTTAGCTCTAACAATAGAACATGAAACAACAACCAAAAAAATCATAATTAAACAAACCCAACATATTATTAAGGAAACATTAAAACTAGCTAGTCTTTAATTCCACCAACAACAAAGTCAAGAATGTGTTCTTGATGAATGTTTAGCGTTTTGTAGACGCATAAGGAGGCCAATAGAGATGAAACTCAATCTTGTAAGTAACAGTTAATCCAACCAGATTAATAGGAGACGATGTCACATAACCTTGAACAAATAGAAAATCACCAGTGCCACCAACAACAGGATGATTAGAAGGTTTAATATTATTTGTGACACCAACAATAGAGATTGAGCCTTTGTGTTTTTTCACATTCAAGGTGACTTTAGCCGTAGTGGTGCTTTGAAGCCCATCTAGCCCAGAAGTGATTGAGGTTCCTTCAACCGTCCCAACAAGTTTTGAATTATAGTTTGGTTTAAGAGTTAAGGGATCTTGAAAAACAAACAAGGACCCAAATGGAGTCGTGGTCTGGCTTATAGGCGGACCAGCGACTCCAGGTACAACGAAGTAACCGGTTTTGTTTATGGTTTCATGTTGGTAGAGTGCAAAGTGGAGTGATTTGAGTCCATGATGGTGGTGATGGTGGTGGTGGTGGTGGTTTGTGGCCTCAAGTGGAATGAGAACAAAGAGAAGAGTGGTGAAGAAATGCATAAAGGAAGCCATTGCTAATGCATATGTGAAGACAAAACCATTAGAAGATTAAAATATAAATAATGGAGGACTAAGACTATAAAAAAAAAAAAGACAACCTTTGCGTTTATTGTCAAAGGTAAATAAGACTAAGTTGTTGGGGTGTCATCCTCGTACTTGTGACTTTTGTAACCTTTTAAACATAAAAATAACGAAGTATTTATATCGATGTTATAGTGCAAGTACCTTCAAAACCCAGGTGTGAAGTATAAAACTACAAGAGTATATACTAATACTTGTATTTTTTGCTTTAAATGTGATGTATAGTACGGTTATGAACGCCGTAAATACCGGTCCAAACATATGAAGAAAAAAAAAAAAGGACTAGGACTATGAGAAAAAAGACATAGAAAACTTGAGTACAAGTCAATGGCAATTTAGAATATGTTGCTGGTGAATCTTTCTGGTACCTTTTGTTCAATTATCCGTTCAAACACGAAAAAAATGATGCTTCTCCATTGTACCTCTTGTTTTTTTCCATAAGAAATTGTTGGAAGTAAATTAACAAGACCAATCATTACCTTGATAACAACGGAAATTGGTAAATCGTAGATTACGCTAGACATATGACGTTCAAGAGGTTATGACAGACTACTAGTGGAATCGAAATTCGAAACTCAGACCTATGCTACCGAGAACACTAGTGGACCCATAAATCGAAATTTTATTCCTTCGCATATGAGCTTCTATAGACATATTTGTTTTTTCCTTTGAATGCATGTAAAGTAAAATAATTTTTGACATATGTTATTTTCTCACAATTATATTGTCACATGTTACTATCATAGCAAATTCTCCTTTAATGATGATATTAGATGCTAATGATATTGTATATTCTTTTCAAATTATTAAACAAATTTTTTAATATATAAAAACACGTTTCTACTTATTAAAAATGTAATTTTAAAAACAAAACTTTAATTATGAAAATGTAATCATATCTTATCTCAAAAAGTTACTTAATTTATAAATATTGATTATTAACAACAAATCTAATATTTTTAGTTGACCATGTGATACATGGGTTTCCAAACTAGTTTTTAAAAATAAAATGACATCTAGTTAAAACTTAATTAATAAAATTAGAGTTTAGATGCCAATAAAGCAGCTTGTCCAATTTAGAAAACTATTGGTCATGTTCATTTTAGTAAATTTTCATTTATTTAAAATATCCACAGTAGTCTTGTACTCCCTGTATATACATCACATTGAAATATATCTGCCTTCTAAAAAGCTTAAAATGAATTTTTTAACTATTATAAAATGGGTCAAACGAAATCCAATTAAACTAACTCTAGCGGTATTGGAACTAGCTCGTCAAACTTTATAATCTTAGCATTTTTATGTTTTTGGGATGTAGGTTTTAAAATTTTTTATGTTTCCTGCTCATTATATTTTTTCTATTTGTCCTTGCGTCTTTCTATTCATCATTATTTTTCTATTGTTCGTCATTGTGTCTTATTGCTCGTAATTGCTTATCATTATGCCTTTCTTGCGCGTAATTGTGTCTTTTTACCTTTTATAAAATAGGAAAATTGGATTTCATTAATCCAAACTATTGACTATTTACTAGTATTAATTCTAACTAACAATTCGATTAGTATCAGTACCAACTTTTGATTTGTTACCAACAACTATCTCAGTCTAAATGTTCGTTAACTCCGTTAGTTTTTTATGATATGGCAGGTGACGTTACTCGTGACGTGACATATGACATGTCGTATTGCATAATTAAATTAAAATATAAATATATCGCTCAGTTTTTGCGTCTCTTTATCTGCAAACTACTCAACTAGCGACAAAAGTGTTACATTAAATAATTTCAGAAAATGATCATCTATAAAAAAGAACTTATAAATATGTATACATATACGTCACGAGTCACGGCACGTGATACGTCATAAAAAACAAATAGAGTTAACGAACGGTTAGACTGAAATTGTTATTAGTAACAAAATCGAAAATTAACAAAATGAAAAGTTGAAATTAATACTTGTCAAATAATTAGTTAAGATTATATTTGCCAATAGTTAATAATATGAACTAGTATTCAGCCCCACGTGTTGCGATGGGGGCGTAAAATCGTGTCAAGTATCATTAATGTCACACCAACGCTAGAAAAGCTCGTAATACAAAAGAAATAAAATCGAACGAAAAATAGACCCGTAAAAACGTTGTACCATGCACATGCATTACAACATGTTAAAGTGTATAAATTAGAGCTAAACATAAAACACAACGCAATCGTTAAACATAAAAAAACATATGTAAAAAATATTGAACCGCATACACATGTTGTAGTAAGTTAACTCGAAAATTTTAAACCGAGACATAAAAAGAAAAATTGATAAAAATAAAAAGTCTATGAGATCAAAGTTGAAAGTGAAAAAAATTGTTAGTGATAAACGTAAAAGATGAAAACTATAGGGTAAAGTAAAAATAAATAAAGAAAAAAACAAAGTAAGATACAACCTACTAAACATAAAGTATAAATTATAATATACAAAAAAGTTGACAATTAGTATTATATAAATTATTAAGTTCCAATTTTTCTTTAAAACAAGAAGCTTTCTTCTATAACTTCCTATCTTAAGGAAATGGTTTAAATATAAAATCTTCTAAAACTAAAAAGCTTAAGAAGTAATCTCAACCATCCATCTCATTAATCAATGGTTGAAATAAAAATTGTAGTGAAAAATTTGTTAGAGGGATATTTTAGGAATAACCACTTTTGTTGACTTTTTGCAAGATCCCCCATTTTTTAAAAATATTTGTAACTTTTATGTACGACATTTTTTTAATAAAAATTACACCAAAAAAAACAAGCGTTTTTTATCTTTAAAACGAGTACAGTATTGTTAAATAAAAAGATTAAAATTTTTTTACGTTATTAAGTTTATATCTCGTCGTTGTATCTTTAGTGCAGTTCATTGTGTCTTTTTGTTAGTTATTGTGTTATTCTAAATAATATTGTGTTTTTTTAAAATGATGAATTTTAAAAAATATAATGATAGAATAACATTGTTATGTATCTCTAATATGTAAAACATAATAATAAATTAACAACTAATTAATCTAATACAATAAAAACAATGGCCAAATAACACAATGTATCATTATGTCTTTTGATCGTCATTGTGTTATCTTGAACATTATAAGTTTTGGAAAATACATGGGTAAAATAACATCATTTTGTACTTATAATGGTAAAACACAATGATAGATAATAATTTTATATAATCTATTAAAAATAAATAACAAAAAATAACACATTGTGTTATCTTCAATACTATGAATTTTAAAAAATACATTGATGAAAATATGT
The DNA here is from genome assembly GCA_025506505.1 of Flaveria sonorensis. Taxonomy (NCBI): domain Eukaryota; kingdom Viridiplantae; phylum Streptophyta; class Magnoliopsida; order Asterales; family Asteraceae; genus Flaveria; species Flaveria sonorensis. The sequence continues at coordinate 66,007,954 of CM046440.1, read as the reverse complement.
TATTGTGTACTTCTAATTGTAAAACACAATGGTAGATAACAAGTTTATAATCTATAAAAACAATGGCAAAAATAACACAAAATGATATAAAACATAAAACACAAATGATTAATACACATAACAAAATTATATAAAACATATGATTCAATGAAACGTGTAAGACATAATAAGCTGATGTATTTGACATAATGACCAAAATACTCTCCTTTTTAAAACAATAAAAGGACACGTGTCAAACCCACAATCCTTCTTAGCATTTTTAGATTAAACATTCTTTTTGGTATAACACTACCCATCCTAAAATGAGAACGAGTCTAGAGTATAATTATCCTATATATTAATTTACCAACTGAATGAATAGTGTCGAGGGTATTTGCGTAATTTTAGCGGCTGAAAAAGTAATGTGTAGGCACCGTCGTTTCCTTTAGATCTTGCCACCGCTTGGATGGAGACTTCCATCCGGTCTTTATCTCTCAAATTCGAGGTGAGAGATGGAGTCGCTAGCCAGGCTTGGATCGGTAGCGGTGGTGTTCGCCGAGCAGATTAGGTTGGTGTCAGAATTACAAAATTACGAAAATAACTCTTGAAGAACACAAACCCTAGATACTAGGGTACAATCAAAAATACAAGAACACGCAACAGATAATCAATGTAATGATCTGAAGAAAGAATGTAAACGATTCAGAGAACAATCATCAATATGATGAATAGAGATCAAAGCATCCGAGAGTGAATGATTGAGGGTATTCGAGAGAGAGAGAGAGAGAGAGAGAGAGAGAGAGAGAGAGATAAGATTGATTCTATTCATGGATACAACACAGGCAGCATATAAACCAGAACCCTAAAAGCACGACCCATCAGCTGCAAGCCCAACAACAGTCAGCAGCGGCCCAGCAACAGGTAAGCCCAGCAACCTGCACAATAAAGAAGCCCAACAGCAACAAAGAAAGAAAAAAACTAAAAAAGAAAATATTGAATTATACTTTTTGACATCCCTCCATAATTCAATATCCAAAAACGTTAAACATGTGAAGTTTAGTTATCAAAAAATCATATTGTTTTCGAAGTAAACCCTTAGTAAATATAACGGCAGGTTGCTGTTCAGAGATAGTTGGGACAGTGTTAACAATCCCAGAGGAAATTTTTTCCGTAAGAAAAAAAGATCAAGCACAAAGTGCTTGGTTCTATCATGAAACACAGGATTCGCAACAATAGACAGAGCTGCACTATTGTCACAATGCAAGGGAACAGACAAGGAAACAGTAATAGATAGCTCTTTAAGCATATTAACCAGCCAAATAACTTCACACGTAGCAGCACACATGGCATGGTACTCAGCCTCAAACGAGGACCGTGACATAGTACTCTGCTTTTTACTTTTCCATGAGACTAATGAATTCTCTAAAAAAACACAAAACCCTGTGACAGACTTCCTAGATTCCAACCACTTTCCCCAATCAGAATCCGCGAAGGCAGATAGAGTGAAGGATTTAGATTTGGAAAATAGAAGACCATGACCAGGGGCTTTTTTAAGTATCTTAACAACCTTAAAGCCAGTTTTAAGTGAAAATCAGTGGGTTTATACATATACTAACTAAGAAACTGAACAGAATAAGAGATATCAAGCCTAGTATGAGACAAATAAATGAGTTTTCCAATAAGTTTTGATACTCGAAATGTTTTAAAGAGGAAAATGATCCGAATTGGACAGATTTGCAACTATATAATGCTGCTCAAGCGGAGTGTTCACAGGTTTATAGCTTGTCATGCCAAACTCAGCAAGCAGTTCTAATCAGTACTTGTGTTGAGACAGATAAAAACCTTGTTTGGTATGAACAACTTCAATTCCCAAAAATATTTTAATAGGCCTAAGTCTTTAATCAAAAACTCAGATTGCAGACATTGTTTTAAGTGTCGAATTTCAGATTCATCATTCCCAGTGATTATAATGTCATCAACATACACAAGTAAAATAACTAAAACAGAATTGATGGACTTTATAAACCTGGAATAGTCAGTTTTGCTTTGTTAGAACCCACTAGACAACAAGACCCCTACCAGTTTTTCATTCCACATTCTTGGGGCTTGTTTTAGCCCGTACAAAGACTTGTTTAATTTGCACACACGATTATCATTTTTTGAGAAGTAGCCCTCAGGAGGAGTCATGTAGACATCCTCATTTAAGGAACCATAGAGAATGCATTATTAATATCAAGTTGGTAAAGTGGCCAATCTCGTTGAACAGCAAGAGAAGTAACACATCGAATAGTGACCATTTTTACAACGGGGGAGAAAGCCTTATTAAAATCTATACCCTCGCGTTGACTATAGCCTTTGGCTACAAGTCTAGCTTTATAACGATCTATCTCACTCGTGGATTTATATTTGATTTTGTAAACCCACTTACAACCAATTGCTTTCTATTTGGGGGAAGGTCAACAAGATCCCAAGTGTTGTTTCTATTTAACGCATTCATTTCATCATTCATAGCATTAATCCAGTTAGTATCAAGACATGCTTCTCTATAAGTACGAGGTTCAACACTTTTATTTAGGCTAGTGGCAAAGCACTGGCCTTCGAAAGAAAGATTGGAATAGTTAATCGTTTTTTCAATTCCATATTTGACTTTTCCTTCAATGATAAAACCATCTAGTCTTTTTGGAATAGAGCTAGGTCTAGTGGATCTCCTAGGGGCTGCTGAATCAGAAGATCGATCATTGCCCTCAGAGGTATGACTGTGATCATGGGCGCCTGCTAATGAACCAACCTCACCATTACCTCCACTAGTGCTGAAAGGCTGCTAGGAAGCAGCCACGCCCTCTGTAACAGGGCTGCCATCAGAGGGCTGTTGCGAACTAGCCACACCTTCAAAGCTAGGGTTGCTATGTGGCTACAGTTCAATATCAGGTGCATCACTAGTGTTCCCCCTTCATCATTGGGATCACCTTCTGAAGAAATCCTATCGGGTGTGTTTGGACAGAAAGAATCAAAGAAATTTAAATTGTTTAATTGAGAAGATATTGTTGAATTAGATTAATTTGGATAGTGATTATCTTTGAAAGGAAAAATATTTTCATAAAACTTAACATCCCGAGAGAACAAGACAAGTTTTTGATCTAGATTCCAAACTTTATATCCTTTTTTATTATTTGAGTAACCAATGAAAACGCATTTTTGTGCACGACTCTCAAAATTGTTTGTATTGTTTAGCACTGTACAAAAGCATAGGCACCCAAAGGATTACAAATGGACAAGAGAGGGGGCGAAACCAAATAGCAGCTCATAGGGAGACCTACCATTCAACACAGATGAGGGAGTCCTGTTAATTAGGTAAGATGTAGTTAGCACACATTCAGACCAGAAGTTTAAGGGAACTCCACTTTGAAAAAGAAGGGACCGAGCAACATTGAGAAGGTGTCGATGTTTTCTCTCGGCCACCCCATTTTGTTGGGGAGTGTAGGAGCACGAGGTTTGATGTATTATTCCATTTAGACGATTGAATTCAGCAAACTTTGCATTTATAAACTCAGTACCATTGTCACTCCTAAACATTTTTACCTTAGAGTTAAATTGATTTTGCAACAAGTGTGTAAAGCCTTCAATGTTAACAAAGACTTCATCTTTATGTTTCATTAAGAATACCCACACAGCCCTAGAGAAATCATCAACAACAGTTAAGAAATATCAAAAACCCTCTTTACTTTGAAGTTTGTACAGGCCCCAAACATCTAGGTGAACAAGATCACCTACATGATGAGATTTATGATTACTTAAAGGAAAGGGTTCACGATGTTGTTTAGCCTTATGACACACATCACAGGGCTTGGAGGAAGTGAAGGATCTAAGGTTCAAATTATGTTTTAAGGTATTTAGGACTTGGTCCGATGAATGACCAAGTCTTGTATGCCATAGGTCAGAGGGTTCAACACTTAGAAAACACACCTTTGCGGCTTGTGTAGTGTCACGAAAGACATACAACCCATCAACTTGGCTACCAGTCACCAGGGTTTTCCTTGTGAGTAAATCCTGGATATGACAACTATCCTCATTAAACATGATACACATCTTGTTGTCACGTGCAAGTTTGAACACATAAGTGAGGTTAACAATATATTCTGGGACAACAAAGACGTTTGTTAGAATGACTTTTTCATTGATTTTAATGTTGCCAAGTAGCACTTGTTCCATTAGGATGGTGAACTTTAATTTTAAACTCAATGACATCAACAAGGTTTAGAAGATTTTTATCACTCATTACCATATGTTGATTTGCCCCAGAATCAATAATCCACTGTGTTAAATAATTAGAATTCAAACTCGAGGTGAAACTAAATGTGTTTTCGGAAGAGAAAGAGTTTGAGGATATACCTCCCATATTGGAGGCATTAGAAGATTCTCCCTGTTTGTTATTTAACAATCCTAACAATTGACTAATTTGATCAGCTGTTAAAGCTATCAGGGCAGGAGATGAAACATAATTGATTTTGTTAACAGTAGAATTTTGATTTGATTTCATGCCCTGACTGGATCCTGAACCTCCCTTTTGTCGGTTTCCCTATGGGTAACCGTCAAGACACCTCTTTATGGTGTGTCCAATTTTATTACAGTGAGTACACTTAAGGTATGGGTTTTGACCTCTGGGGTTTTTTCTTTTGTTTTCAAAAAATTGATTTGTTTTTTACACAAAGCCAACATTTAGACCAGATTGTTTACAAGATGAGTTTGAATTTCTGTGTGACTCCTCTCTTGAGATGATAGAGATGGCAATTTTTATGGTAGGTAAAGGATCCTTGGTCAGAAGATTTGTTCTTACGGGTTGGTAGATGTCATCCAACCCCATACGAAACTGTCTTAATTTTATTAATTGGTTAAAATCATTAAACTCTTTAGCAGCTTTACATGTACAGGACAATAATTGAAGCATATTATCCATTTGTTTCCACATGGTGATAAGTTTATGATAGTATTCAGACACGGTGGACCCATTTTGTTGAAATGAGTCAATTTTTTGATGTAAACTAAAGATTACTGAACCGTCAATCCTGCCATAAGTCTCCCTAAGTTTAGTCTAGACATCTGAGGCAAGTTTGGAAAACACTTGCCCAACATATAACTCCTCAGAAACAGAGTTTAAGATCCAAGTGAGAACAATAGAGTTACATCTTTCCCACTGCCCCATTAAAACTTCATCGTTTTTTGGTTTTTCACATTTACCATCTATGAAACCCATTGTATTTTTAACTTGTAAAGCAAGTTTCATAGCATTTGCCTAAACAGTGTAGTTCTTAGTTCCTTTGAGTTTTATGTTAACAATACTCAGCACACAGGAATCACTTGGATGAAGATACAGTGGGTTACTTGGATCAAGTTTCCCGACCAAGGTATTACTAGGGTTATTAGTTTCATCAGCCATTTTTATGAATTATTATCCAGAGAACAACAAGAAATATGCAGGGCACTCAAGCAAGCGCAGATAAAACAGCCAAGATCAAAGCCAGGTTTTCACACCAATCGCGTTGGCAGATCAAGGATTAATCAAGGCTGTGATGCAGAACACATAATAAGACAAACACACAAGTGATGCACATGTAATATCAATGCAACAGATAAGTAGGGGATGACTTTCCCTGATTTCCATAGATCAATTGGTACTCCTAACCCGAACAAATAATGTCACACCCTCAAATTCCACGTGCGGGGTTTTACCGTGAGGCGTGTGAGCAAACCAGGATCTCAATCATTAGTTACTCAGAACGACTCTATATGCAACATTTAAAAATCAGAGTTTAAAACTTTAAAATATTTGCCGAAGCATTTTGTAAATAACCCAAACACAAGGTACTAAATGTAAACTGCGCAAAACACGCGCTCAAACCAAAATATGTAAGTAAATGCTAGATTAAAAGTAAACAATGTTTGAACAAAGCATGCTTAACACGTGCGTGCTCCTAAGGGCAACTGCTAGAAATGACGTGAGAAAAGCATACTAAAAGTGTCAACACGATGGTTGGTGAGTTCAAGAGTTTGTAATCAATCATAAGCAGTAGCGTTAGTAAAGATATATATATATATATATATATATATATATATATATATATATATATATTATATATATATATATATATATATATAATATATATATATATATATATATATATATATATATATAATATATATATATATATATATATATATATATATAACAAGTGCATTGAAATAGATAGCTAGTCTAATTTCATTAGTAAAGAACAATAGTGATTTCACGATCGAAGCTGACTATGTTTGTCTGTTTGCCTCCCGCCACGACATACTAGGCCATGACGCTGTTAGTCGTTTAGGACAATATTGATCCCGTTGACTTCCGGTCACCCGGGTGGGGCTTGTCAGACCCAATAGTACTACCCAAAATTTACCGCTAGATTCCTTAATTAACGATCCGAAAGTGTGAGGTCTTTCTATGGTATAACCCACTATGTCTTACCAAACACATGTTATATTAGTAAAGCGTTTTAAAAACAAGTATGCTTTCTCCCCCAAAAAGAGAAGTAGTAAAAGTGGGGCATTGAACTCACCTGGTGCGCAAATGAATGATTGTGAAAGCTAATGATGAGTGGAAAGACAACCCTTCAAAGGTTACCTAGAACACGCAAGTACATAAGTACGTGTACACATAAAACTTAGCAATCCTAAGTGCTCAATAACCACATTGACCCAAGGTTTTGGAAAACAAGACTCATTTGACCAAGTTGACCCGTTTGACCCGTTGGTGACATGTCAAGTTAAATTCTTGTTTGATCAAGTATAGCAATCTATCATACATGGTTATCACACAAGTTATTCACGTATGCCACATTACAAACCCTTAAGTGCTATAAAGCTCATCATACATCATCCATTATCATGTATATTCCATAAGTCTAAATTTCTCAAATTGTGCATCAAGTATTCATACAACCCAAATAACACAATCTACCACCTTAGACATCATCAACAAACATTCTAACATGATCCTAACATCATAAACATGCTCAATTAACAGTATCCAATGATATACATAAATAAAGTTTCTCTTTCTGGAAAGTAACACCCAAAACCAAATCTAACATCCAATTCATTCAAAAATTCATCAACTTTATACCTAATCAAGTTCATAACAATCATCTAAACATGATAAACATCATCAAAACATCAAAATTCATCAATCTCATGCATAAAAGTTACTATTAATAGTAAGGTATGAACAACCACTCAATTTTAATCATAGATTCAACAATATTACACCTAATCTAGTTCATAGCATTCATAATCATCCATTTAACATCAACAATTCATCAAAACATGAATTCTCATAAATAAAAGTTTCCACTTTGGCAATGTATGAACTAGATAACAAAATCATGGATTTCTTGCACAATCTACATAGATTAACATTCATACAACATAACTAACATCAAATCATCATCAATTTCAACATTCATCACAAGTTTCAGCCTAGGGTTCATCAATAATCAAAAACCATGAAAATCCAATAAAAATCTAACCTTTAAATGTGCAAAGATGATTATTAACACTTGTAAAAACTTGTAACACTTGAATCCCAATCAAAATCAACTTGTTTGTGCTTGTTCTTGATCAAAATCGCAAAAGGAGAGGGTATGGGGAGGGGTTACGGCCGCAAGGAGGGGGAGGGGGCTAAGGTTGGGTTTTTACCATATTTAAGTTTTGTAGTTTTTGCAAATTAATCCCTCCTTGATCACATTTTATAAAAATTGATTCTTTTAACATTTTTAACAATCTTTAACTACAAAATACAATAATATTAACACGTTGTCACGTTACAAGATAAAATTCACAAATAATATTTAAATTCACAAATCACATAACTACAAGCTAATAATCAACATTATTAATCAAGTTATTATCTAATAATCATTGTTAAGTATTATTAAATCACCAACGTTCAACGACAACTAGTGTGTGCTCACGACACGTGTATGCAAGACCTAACGGAACTAACGGATGTCACAAATAATGCCTAGAAACGACAGTGATAAGCAATAACCAATATAAACGAGAAAGGGAACAAGAAATCCTCAGAGCGGGCACCTTGTAACAGGGAATTTAGGTATTGGAGTGTCTAAACGTTGTAACCTTCACTTAGGGTTACAACCTTAGCCAGAGATAAGATGATCTTGATCAGCTTCAACCTCAAATAGAATTGAGCGCCGAGTGAGATTCTTCACCTTTACCTTTTCAGTAGCGATAATCAGCCCCGATGAATACAGATCTCTTGATTCAGATCAGAACCAAGGCACTTCACAGAGAAAATTATCCGATGGATGCAGCTGGATAACAATAACGATTAGGATTTGAGAACGAAACCCTAATTCAATGATCGAAAGAGGAATCAACCGCGAGAGACAGCGGAAGGTCGAGACAACACTAGAAATCGAATCAACAATCAACCAGAGCCTTAAGCTCTGATACCATGTCAGAAATACAAAACTACAAAAAGAACTCTCGAAGAACACAAACCCTAGATACTAGGGTACAATAAAAAATACAAGAACACGCAACAGATCATCAATGTAATGATCTAAATAAAGAATGTAAACGATTCAGAGAACAATCATCAATATGATGACTAGAGATCAAAGCATCCGAGAGTGAACGATTGAGAGTATTCGAGAGAGAAAGAGCGATAAGATTGATTCTATTCATGGATGCACAGCACAGGCAGCATATAAACCCGAACCCTAGAAGCACGGCCTATCAGCTACAAGCCCAGCACCAATCAGCAGTGGCCTAGCAACAGGCAAGCCCAACAACCTGCACAACAAAGAAGCCCAACAACAACAAAGAAAGAAAAAAACTAAAAAAGGAAATATTGAATTATACTTTTTAATAGTTGGGGGTGGTGGTTAGGTTTCCTTTGCCCTAATCGATTAGTCTTGAACCCTCAAAGGCTGTGGTGCGGTTGAAGACGTCGACGATGAAGAAGATGACAATGATGAAGAGGGTTCTTCTGTTTTCACGTTACCTTTGCGTCACCGCTTCCTCCATCTCTCTGTTCAACAAATCTTTTATCAACTGATTGTTCTACTACTTCATCGAATTAGGGTTGTTGATTGTTTATATATGTGTGGTTTTAGGTTTTGAATTAGGCCTTCTAATGATTGTTGATTGTTTAGGATTTTTGGAGTTTTACGATGTTATTGTTGGATTGGATTCTTTTGTATGTTGCAATACTTACTAACTGAGTTTTGAAGAAACATCATAAACTCAAGCCATATATGCAAGTTCTTCATATATGAAACGGATTATTGAATCAAAGTTTAACTTTTTATGTATCTTTGTTATTGATGTTTGGATTTTTAATTTCATCATTTGAGAAAGTATATTATTCAAAATTATGGGATGCAATCTGATGATTGAAACACAAGTGTTCTTTCACCTTCAAAGCTTTTGCCCCTTGGTAACATGTATTCAAACCTTGAGCAGAACAGTTCTAATGAATAGAGAATGATTTCCATATTTTAAATAATTACTAAATCTTAAAAGGCAATATAACGACTAAATTTGTTATAGAGAAAGCTTCCGTTTAGTCAAAATTTTAAATGAAAACGTTTGTATTTTTAATACCAATTTATCTCACGAAAATTTACTGTTTTGCGGCTGGTTCAATTGGTTTAGGGATTGCATATTTCTGTGTGTTGCCCAGGTTCGAGACTCACTTGCCTTTATCCTTTTCTTCCCTGTAGGTGACACATGTTTATGTTTTGTGCCTTTCCTTTGATACGGTGTTGTTCTCTTGGTTTTTAAGTTGTTCCCCTGCATTTTTTTGCCTCTCATCGTTCCAACCTGGGTATCTATTTGTGTTTTGTGAGTTTGAGATTGATTCGCTTATATTGTTTGTTTCTTCCTCTTTTATTGGTGCATGTTTAAGGGAGTCGTTTGTTTATTAAGTTTCTATTGTTGGCTGCGATCGTGAGGTAAGTTGTTTTGGATTTGGTTTAGATATCTCCGCTTTGTTCTTTGAGATGGAATGGCTTCACTTGGACCTCTTAGGGTACACAAACCGGGTCATGTGTCTGGAACAGAATGATGATGTTAATAATTGAGGTGGGGGTTCAATTAGGGCATATGGTAGAAAAAGGGTCTTTGATTTTTCCTAATATCAAAAACTATATTAAAAGAATGGGTCATTTAACAGAATGTTTAGTATGGACTTTTATAAGGAATGATGACTTGATCTGTATTTTTTTTTTCATTTTTCTTTTCCCGCAAGATGTTTATTGTTGTTTATAGTTCTTTATGCCTTGTAAGATTTACGGATATTTCACCCGTTACCTTCTTTTGTAACTCTAAAATAAATGTTTGGAATGTAAATACCAAATGGACAACAATCATTTACAATGGCAAGACATTTCGCGCACACCTAGTTTACATAAACCATTAATTTACAAACAACATGCTATTTATTTTATGTTCGTTAGTTCTAAATATCATATCAGGTTATTTATTAAGGGTTACACCTTCATAATATCTTCCCGGTTATTTTTACAATGTTTGACACACTTTGGCGTGTTCCATAATACTAAAACATAAAAAGGTTAGAATTGTTATGTGGAAATTTGTAGTACTCAATTTATTGTCATTAGTTGGTCAAAAATAAAATGGTTGGATTGTTCATATTGTGTTAGAATTACTTTTATTGATAAATCAACACATTACTTTCAAACTTTGAATTTATAAAACTCTTGTATTTCAACTTTTAGTAATGATACCTTTTGAAGTTGGTTTGGCCACTGTAGATGGTGGTTTGTGTGTTAATACTCATGATGTATTGATGTAATCATTATATACTTCTAGAACATATAAGAGTATATTCATTTAATTAAAATAAAATTATCAACTAATTATATAAAAATAAAAATAAAAACGTTTCTCTATCTGGTTTAAAACATATATGTAAATGGTTCTTTACAAGAAACATTAGATGTGTTAAAAGAGTGTGTTAATTAGGTTATAACGTGCCACACAAAGATTAATCAGGGTTAAAATGATACGCTTTTGTTGTATATCAAAACATGTTTGTGTGACCTATTAAGCCACGATATACTAAAACATATCTTTAGTTTTTTTTCAAATACTTAGAATATTCTTTATAACAGTGCAATACATATTAACAAGATTTTAATGAGACATGCTTAGCTGCTTACCAAAAACATAAGAAACATCAGGTACATATACAACACAACCTATTGCAGAAGCATAATAAACTTTTTCCACTTGAAACTAGACATAGAGTCTTACTCAATCCAATGCCACATGACCAAAGAATTAATCATCTCTTAGATTCTTCCATTTTAAACCTTTTCAACTTTTTGTCCAAGAATACGTGTGGTTTTTCCAATATCCTTTATTTGAGATCATCTTACTTAGCTAATTATAATGTGTAGTGTCATTTCCATTAAGCATATATGGGTCCTATTACACCAAAGTCATTGTGCTCTCACTAAATTTTCTATGAACACATGATTAGAAGTTGGAATTCACTTGTGGCTAAGTTTCATATCCTAGAGCTGAGTTTGTTTTAGTCCAAAAATGTCCTAGATAAGATGGAACACATGATTCTGTATCAAGATATGTAGTGGTTCTAACAATCTTCAACTAACCCTCAATTATTGGACATGAGAAATACACATCTCTGATGGAGATTGTGTCTCTATAGGTACTTCAACACCCAAATGGACATGGGCAGAATTATGGTCCAACCATGGACCATGGATCGATCACGCAGTGTGTCATTTCCATGGTTTGTTCTTGTAAAGATGCAATGACATGGCATGCCATATCATATTGTTTTCTATACTAAAAGGATCACGAAACACCTAGAAAGTGGCAAACAATATGATAGGACATGCCAAGACACCAAGACAAATTTGTACATCTCCCTCAAAGTCCTTAACTTTTATCTTACGTCTCTAAGAACTTCTATCACCAATCATGTCCTCGTAAAGATGCAAGTTTAACAAATCTCATTTAATTTCCTTTTTTCCCATATCAACTTTTGTGCTCCTCCTCCCCCTCCACTATGAGGGTCTACACGTTTCTTACGGGTGTTGTTGTTTGTCTCCTCTACATATGCCCAAACCCATCTTAGTCTCTCTTCCCTTATCATATCCGAAATGTGTCACCCTTGAGTTATCCTCAAAAACTTCATTGCTTATCCAGTTCGATCTTGTATGTCCACACATGCACTTCAGCATCATCATCTACGCTACCATCAACTTACATGCATGTCTTCTTGATGGTCTGGAACCAGTCCCATATAGCATAGTTGGGCAAACTACAACCCTATAGAACTTCCCACTTAGTCGTATAAGAAACCTTTGTCAAGCAGAACTCCTGATGTTGCACCCCACTAGTACCAACCTACCTAAACGTGGTGAGCTACATTGATGTCAATGTCCACGTCGTTCTAGACGAATGACCCATATTCATAAGCTTGATTGCCTACAAGGCAACTTGACTTTCAGTAGTAATTTGTTGTCCTCCTTATCATTGGCACCACTAGAGTTTACAACAAAAGTACTTAGCAGACCGACTTTTACATAAGTCTTTGCACTCTCAGTAAACTCGTCACTATACAAAATTAAGGCCTAGAACTATCATGTGTGTGCATATAAAGGAACTAAAAATTTATAGTATAAAAATAAGATAAATAAGAAAGTGTTCCTGTATTATATAATATACATCCTTAAAAAATAAAAATCAAATAGGTGATGCAAGTAATGAACTCGATCAGGGGACCTCCATCATCTTATATCTACAAGTCCCTGTTGTTGTTAACAACACACGCATCAATGATCAAACATGTAGTTGATCAATATAATGAAGGTATTGCACAATCATAATGTCCAAACTAATACTACATTTAAACTAACATCTCACATCGGTTGGAAAGAGAAACGGGAGTCTCCTTATATGGGGTTGGATACCTTTCCTATCAGACGTGTTTTAAAATATTGAAGGGCGAACGCCTGAGGGATTGCCGTCCCTGAAAGCTAGAGGTGGCCAAAAAAACCGGTTCGGGAACCGGTTTGGCCGAAAAAACCGAAACCGGTTTCTGGCCCAAACCGGTCCCGAACCGGTCTGAACAGCCGGTTCCTCCACCGGTTGGAGGTTTCAAAAACCCAAACCGGTCCCAAACCAGTGCACCAAACCGGTTCACCAAACTGGTTACCAAACCGGTTTCAAAACTAGCCGTTATATAACGGCTATATAGCCGTTTTTTGACCGTTTTTTGTGTTTTTTTACCATTATACCCCCATTAAGCTAGTATAAATATGTATTGGATGTTTTGGTTGAACCACAACAACTTAAAACGCTCTCTACTATCAAAAAACGCTCTCTATTCTCAAATACGCTCAATACTTTCGTTCAATTAAAAAAAAACTCTCAATACTCTCGTTCATTTCAAAATGGCTTCATCAAAGTGCTCAATCATCCGTTGGTTGTGATGCGTCTTCAAGCAACGTGGTGATAGCAATCCTTCCTATGAATAGGAACCCCGAAATATAGTACAATTACGATTTATGTCAAATGGCTAGCAGTCCAAACAAAGTTCGTTGCAAGTATTGTCATAAGTTTTTCAAAAAAGATGCAAATACAACTTTGAAAAACCACATTGCGAATGAATATTGTAAGGCTTTGAAAGGTGAACCGTCTCAAAGTCAAGCTTCGATGACAAGCGAATGGAATGTTTGGGTTTATGACGTTGATGCGGTTCATGAGCAAATGGGGAATTTTGTAATTCAAGAAAGCTTGCCATTCAAACATTTCGACAATGAACGTTTGACTCGGCTAACTCAACGAACTCTCCAACCGCGATACACACATGTAAGTCATGTTACACTTTGAAGAGATTGCTTAAAAATATGGAAAAAAGCTAAAATTGAAATAATATCTTATTTTGAAAATTTATAAACCGGTGTTAACTTAACTAGTGACGTTTGGTCGACTCCGCACGGTTCACCGGACTCGTACATTTGTGTCACCGCCCATTGGGTTGAACCCGATTCGTGGCAAATGATAAAACGTACGATTGCGTTTGAATTGTTTGATTATCCTCACACCGGTCAAAATATTTTTTTATCTTATTAACAAAGTTATTAGAATATATAAACTGGAAAATAAAATCTTGTCAATATCTTTTGATAACGCGTCAAATAATACGCTTGCGATAGAACATCTAAAATTAAAATATAAACCAATTTGTGACGGTGTGTTTTTTCATAGTCGATGTATTGCGCATATCATAAACTTAGCCGTTCAAACGGTTTAAAAACTATTGAAACAGTAAAAGACAGATTTAAAAGAATGTTACGTGACATTTTCAGCAGTAACCAAAGATATAGTAGGTATCGCAAGTTTTGTAAAGACAGAAATTTCAAGTGTTTAGGTCCGAATTGGGACGTACCTACAAGATGAAATTCGACTTGTAACATATTTAAAAAGGCTATTGACCAAAAAGAAAGTTTAATAGCCTTTCATAATACTTTGGTGAGTCGTGGAAAGGCTTCGACTTACAATCCATCGGGTTGGGCTATTATTGAAGAAATAACCAAAATGCTTAATGTTTTTAAAACCGCAACTACTTGTCTTTCTGGAGTTTATTATCCAACGAGTCCACTAGTACTTCACCAAATTTACTTAATGACTTCAAAATTAAATGAGTTGTCGTTCAGGGTAGACCTTATTCGGATATAATACCACCATTGAAAGAAAAACTTAAAAAATATTTTAAAGAAATGCCTCCGGTTATTACATGTGCCGCTGCCTTAAACCTTGCTTAAATACGTCGGGGGTTGAAACTTTACTTGATAAAGTTACTTTTAATTTGGATTTAGAAGAAGAAAACTCATATTATTCTCAAAGTGCAAAAAATAATTTTAACACACATTTAGGACAAATGTTTGATGTTTATTTAGCAAAATATGGTAAAACATCAAACATACATGAGTCTATGCGGCATGCGGCACATGACGAAGGTTCAAGTGATCCAATGTTTGTTTTGTATAATACTTTAAGAGATGAATGTAGTAAACGTCAACGTGGTAACACTCCGAGTAGTGAAATCGAGAAGTATAGTGGAACAAACTTTTTATCCACCATGACTCCACAAAATTTTAAAAATTTTGACTTGTTGGCTTGGTGGAAAAGTAAGAAAGATTAATTTCAAATCCTATCCACCATGGCCCGAGATTTACTAACCGTCCAAGCTTCCAAGGTAGCTTCGGAATCTGCTTTTTCTGTTAGTGGCAGGATTATATCAATACGAAGAACCCGACTCACTCCTGAAGCAGTTGAAATGTGTATTTGCTTGAAGGATTATTTGGATGCAGCTGAAAAAATAGAAGTCAAATGCTCACTTGAAAGAGAACTAGAATATGAAGCCGAAATATATGAAGACGAAGTAGACGGTGGATTGACACCTGGAATGACCGATGATGAAGTGGCATATGATGAGTATATTCGTAATAGCTCGGGTTCTGGTGGCGAAGAATAAAGTATCCAAATATGCAACGGACGAACGGAGAACGACTTTAGTTTTTAAAAGTTTACGTCATTTGAATTGTTTATATATTTTGAATAGTATCTTTATTTTACATTTTATGTAATCTTTGATAAAAATAAATAATCATATTTAATTTTTCATGTATCATAAGTCATAATTATAATTTTATTTAAAGTTTACATTTTATGTAATCTTTGATTTTTAAGCCTTTTGTAATGTTTTATGTTTTAATATTTATAAATAATTTATATAAATATGTAATCTTTGGTATAAATAAATAATCAAATGTTTGATGTTTATTTAGCAAAATAATGTTTTAGATCAATTGAACAAGTTTTGAAGAATTTGATAAGTGTGAAAAACTTCTAAAATTTTGCTAAGTGTTCAGACGCATCATCACTGTTTAGACGCATCAGCTAGGCGTTTGGAGACTGTTTGGGCGCATCATCACTGTTTGGGCGCATCATCACGGTTCAGACGCATCTGTTTGGGCGTTTCTTCATTGGTTTTAAAAAAAATGCAAACCCGAACCGGTTTGGGGTTCAAACCGGTTGAAAATAAACCAGTTCAAACCGAACCGGTTTGAAACCGAACCGGTTTGACACCAAAAACCGGTTTGTACACCTACTGAAAGCGGACAATATATGGTACGATTCTTGGGCTGGTACGACTTAAGTTCCTGTAGTTATAATTAATGTTGTAATTACTTGCAAAAATAGCATTCAAAACACCAAAACCAAAGGATACCAACAACCTGGCTCTTTCAACTAAGCATGTATTGACCCATTGGCCATTGCTTGACACTGAAAGCATCTTGTCTCCGATGCAAGAATATATTCAAGTAGAAAAAAATTAAAGGTAGCAAAATCACTGATCAAGTAGATAGGGTAACAAGTTCTTTTTAGTATGGTTGAAATGGGTAGTTGAGTTGTGTTAACCTGCAAACACCTTTTGTCTATTTTCAAAACTCTATATATTGTGTTGAATGTGATTGCAAAACCCACATAATTACAATATCAATTCAAATTTTCAAATAAAATGATTTAGGATTTTATATAAAAAACACTCTTTAAAGGACATTCAATACGAGCTGGTCTCCTTTTCAGCTAAATTCTTTTTATTTGACCCGTTTTAGTCCTCAACTCTCTATACCAATTGTTAACAAATTAAATACAAACTTTACATCAAAAGCTACCAAAGATAGGTTTAAGACACGGGAAATCATAACTAAAGTAACATAAATAATTCTTTGTAGATGAAAGAATTTACCTGTTTGATCCCCTTAAAGCACAATAATAACACAATAGATACAGACCTAACGCAAACCCTATTAGCTTATTTGGTGTGAGATAAATGCAAGTTCTATGTCCTTACTTCAGTGAAATATAAAGAGGCCACTATTAATGCATTTGGTTGTTTAAGGTCATGAAACGAAGGGTAAGTCATACATATAAGACTCAACATTGCAGCATTTTGCTTGTTCATGAGCTAGTCTTTCTAATTTATTACACCTTTTGCACCAAATAATGTTCTTGAATTTTATGTTTCATTATCAACCAAGTACAAAGTTCTCATACATACAAATATTAAACCAATTGGCTCATGCATAAAAAGTAGGGCAGAGTGCTTGGAAATGTATCCAACTTGACATCTATTGTGATTATATGTAATGGGTGTCTATAGTTAATGTATGTATTTGATGCAAAAGGTGTAAAAGATGGATATATTTCCATGTAATTTCCCAAAAAAGTACAAGCTGCTCATGATCACAACATATTTAAATACTTTCGAATCACTAAGCTGAAAATTTCAAATTGTTCATACTAACTCAGTAACATACAGCAGATTAAATATGATTTAGGAGTTTATATTAAGAAAAAACAAAATTTCAAGGACCTTCAACCCATTTAGCTGATCCCCTTTTCAGCTAAATTCTTCTAATTTAACCTGTTTAGGTCCTCAACTCACTATACCGATAGTAAACGAATCAAATACAAACTTTATGCCAAAAGCTAATCAAGATAGGTCTAAGACACAACTCACAAGCAATAATAACTCAAGCAACATGATTTATTCTTTGTAGAGGAAAAAATTTACGTGTTCGATCCCCTTTAAAACACAAGAAATAAATAATAACGGAACAAAAATGAACCTACGGCAAGCCCCAACGTCTAATTTAGTTTAAGATAGATGCAAGCTCTGTTTACCTATTTCAGTAAAATATAACAAAAAGGGAACTATTAGATGCCCTTGGTTATTTAAGGTAAAAAAAATAAAGTCAAGGCATGTATGCAGAAGACTTCACCAAAAGACTCATCGTAGCATCATATTGCTGGTGCATTAGCTAGTCTTTCTGATTTTGTACTATGTTTGAAAGAATAAACTACAAAGGAAGGCTGAAACATAGAAGCAAATATCTTCAAAATAAATACTTGAAACAGTGTCAAATTTAACAAAGAAACGTGCGGATCCAGTCACATTGCATTGGATGAAGATTAATTACAAAAAAAGAAATCACTTAATCCACCAAAAATCACCTTGTAAGAAATTCAGACCTACCTCCACATATAACATACATGTCTTAATAAGTATGTACACAAATACACAATCATTATATATCTTAAACTATAAATCCACCAATGGGCATGATACGACATTCTTGAAACTTCTGTTTTGTTATCTAGCAACCACAATGATTCTCATCAAGCCAATCGGCTCATACATAAAGAGTAGAGTAGAGTGCTTGAAAACGTATCCAACTTGACATCTATTGCTATTATATGTATTCGGCGCTATTCTTATTGTATGTATTTGATGCAAAAGGTGTAAAAGATGGATCACATAATCACAACAAATACACCTTAACAAACCAAAACTTATAATTTATCATGAATTTGGTTCCTTTTGCTATTACTTTTCTTTCATTGCTGACTATTGAGACTCTGAGATTATCAATCCTAACACATTGTTTATGGCACTTTATGCTATCATTTCATTGCTGACTATTGAGACTGTGATATCATCAGTCCTAACACATTGTTAATAATATTTCAACTTTTACATAGACCAATAGAAGGCTTTATGGACTATAAGTGTATGGTCCACTTTTGACCTACCATTTCCTTTCAGCTAATCTTTTTTGAATTACCAGTTAGAGTTAAAACAGAACCGAATTTAAGTCTTAAGTATAAGGGTCACATTTCCCACATCTTGACCTTAGTGAATACAAGTATGAGTTTCAGTCCATAGCCGTTATTCAATTTGCATGTTTCATGGATAACGGAAGGTGTATGAACATACGACTTTGTGATCATTGTAGTATTCTAATGAGTTATATCAGGCCATTGGCTAAAAGGGTTAACTTGAATTCAGTTGGATTCTGTTTCAACCCGATAAACGAAGAACTAAGCTGAAACCAATATTTTCAAATTGTTCACAATAACAGAGTGGCATACATGTTAATCATTAGCTGCAAGAACACACATCAGCGGACAGCGGGTCAAGATGCAACATCAATCTCAATACAAAGAACTTAAGATTCAAATGACATGTTTAAGTCGACTGGGATTATATCACATAATTCAACCTGAACTCAAATCAATCAGCCTGTATGTGTGGTACTCATATTTAATCAATAGTCACATCAGCACATATATCTGCTTTTCTCTATAAAGATCCTTAATTGGGCCACACTATTTTTTATCAATTCAGGAAACAGAAAAATGGATGCCATTGTTCACAGGCCATTGGAATTCAGATGGTATTCAGTTCCTAGTACGGGCAATAAGGTTCAAAGATAATTACTTGAGATTAATTCTCTGTTTTTAAGTGTACAATGTGCAATTTCTGAATGTAATAACCCTGGCACGAGTTCTGCATCTACTAGTGTGTTGTATAACTAAATCCTAATTCATGATTATCCACAATACGTTGTCAAATAACTTAGTAAAACTACATGTGAAATCAATGTTTCAATATTTGGAAAGAGGGCAACATTCCAAATTACTTGAGGGATGCAGCAAAAAGGTTTGAGAAAAACAGATAATAGCAATAGCAATAATAAAAATGAAAAGAAAAATACTTAGAAAAGACCACCACCACTACTTCTAGTAATTAGTTAATTACATAATTCAAAACCAATAAGAACGGACAATGTTGAGAACACATATAGCCAAAAACTTGGTAAAATATACCATGAAATACAAGCCTCACAGTAAGTGGAAGCGCATATTGAACCAGGTTTTTAGGTTTTCTAGTATGGGGATTCCAAGTTCTCAAATCTGAGGTGAGGCCTTTATTTTATGGAAGTGACAATGATACGTAACCGCGGGTTTGAACCAGTTGCAATGGGGCAGATCCAACTGGATCGTGGATCCTGTTTTGAGTCAGTCAAAAGGATGTACCAAAAACAATAGCCACAAAATTACAAAAACAAATCAATACCTTTATCAAGAACGAAATCCCCGCAACAACATACATTCACCCAATTAATCGCAAAGTACAACACGGTTCGTCAAGCTATTAGGTGCTAAAAGGGATTGCCATTCTTAAACAAGACAAAAGCAAAAAAATAAAAAATAAAAATAAAATTTAAAAAAAAACTTGTTATTAATTAAAAGTTAAGTCGAAAGTGAACATATTAAATGACAAAAATACCACAAAACTATGTATTAAAAACAATCACATAAAATTTTAAAAAAAAATCAAGTCCTTTAGAGAATGAAAACCTCGCAACAACCTACATACACCCAATCAATTGCAAAGAACAAAACGGTTGGAATCAAGCTTTTAGGTGTTGAAAGGATTGTTCACTCTCGAATAAGACAAAAGTGAAAAAAAAAATCATTGTTATAAAGTAAAGAATAATATAAAAGTAAAGAAATCAAATGAGAAAAATAGCACAAAATTACGTTCCAAAAACAATCGCCACAAATAACAAAAACTAATGAAGACCTTTATCAAGAATAAAATCCCCACAACAACCTATATACACCCGATTAACCGTGAAGTACAAGCCTCAAAGTACAACACAGTTGGAATCGAGCTTTTAGGTGCTAAAAGGATTGCCTATTCTTGAAAAAAAGGCAAAAGCAAATAAAGAAAATCATTATCATTAAGTAAAAATGTAAGAGAAAAGTAATCAAATCAATTGACAAAGATAGCGTGAAGTTAGGTACCAAAGACAATTGCTACAAATTACAAAAACTAATGAAGACCTTTATCAAGAACGAAATCCCCGCAACAACCTACATACACCCGATCAACCACAAAGTACAAGCCTCAAAGTACAATACAGTTGGAATCGCGCTTTTAGGTGTCAAGAGGGATTGCACATTCTCGAATAACAAAAACATAAAAGAAATCATTGTTATAAAGTAAAAAATAAGACAAAACTAAACTAATTAAATGATAAAAATAGCATAAAAATTATGTACCAAGACAATCACCACATAATTACAAAAACAAATCAAGACCTTTATCAAGAAAGAAATCCCCGCAACAACCTGCATACACCCGATCAACTACAAAATACACGTCTCAAAGTACAACACGGTTGGAATCAAGCTTTTAGGTGTTAAAAAGGATTGCCCATTCTTGAAAAAAGACTAAAGCAAATAAAGAAAATCATTATTATAAAGTAAAAAGTAAGGGAAAAGTAATCAAATCAATTGACAAAAATAGCACGTAGTTAGGTACCAAAGACAATCGCAACAAAATTCAAAAATTAATAAAGATCTTTATCAAGAACGAAATCCCCGCAACAACCTACATACACCTAATCAAACACAAAGTACAATATAGTTGGAATCAAGCTTTTAGGTGTTAAGAGGGATTGCATATTCTTAAATAAGACAAAAACAAAAAAAAATTGTTATAAAGTAAAAAATAAAACAAAAGTAAACAAATCAACCGACAAAAATAGTACAAAATTATGTACCAAAAACAATCACCAAATAATAAAAACAAATCAAGACCTTCATCAAGAAGGAAATCCCCCAACAACCTACATACACTCGATCAACTACACGTCTCAAAGTACAACACGGTTACAATCGAGCTTTTAGGTGCTAAAAGGGATTGCCATTCTCGAATAAGAAAGTTAAAAATAATTAACATCAAGAAAGTTTTTAAAAAAAATAAGATCATTGTTATAAAGTATATACTAAGACAAGCATATAAAAGCCAAATGACAAAAATAGCACAAAATTATTTACCAAATCAATCATCACAAAATTACAAAAAAAATCTGTACGGGAGTCGAACCAACAACAATCGAAGAAATTGAGAACATATTTGAAAAATAAAAGATTCAATTTCTAGTGTATGTGCTAAAAGAAGCAATCTAGAGCAGATTACCAGGGTTAATCTATGAGTTACAAGTATATGTTCTGTATAGACTATAATGATTCAACTTTCTCAAGTAACAAATCCATAAAACAAAACTATCACTAGATCAACTTGAAACAACAAGAATTCAGAAGGGATTCTCAAAACCATTGTGATTTAGCCACAAATAAACCCATTGATTAAAGATTTAACGGTTAACGGTTTTAGATTTAAAATTTCGCAATGAAGAAATTTACTGGGACATTAAAGATAAACTTTACCAAGAAATTAGACCACGAAAACATCAATATCTCACCAAGAAATTAGATCATCGTTAAACTTTACATATGTCAGTTTGTATTGTGCGTTTGAAACGAAATAGAGAAACAAGTTGTCGTACCTTGTGTTTTTTGATGATTTTGGACTACATCACGATGATTGGAAAACCCTAACCCATTACGCTCAAACCCCTTGCACCAGTGATTCTAGATCTACAAACACTGAATGAATAATCAAATAAGGGTTTCTAGTGATTTAATATTTTGAATCAGATCGATGAAGAGAGATCTGACAGAGGCGGTGTGGGTTGTGGGGAGTTAATTTTGGTGATTAGGGTTTTTATTGAACAAGAACGAACGTTGAAGAAGACCGTTACAACATGAACGAAGGTTATCTTGTGGGTTTTTTATTAGGGTTTAATTTATTTTTTAACTTGTTTGATAATTTTTTATTAATTTATAATGGCTTTTTACGACAGATCTCTTATGTTCACATGTATTTTGTAGTCTTTTAGTCTTATATTGTTTTCACCTTAAATTTCATTGTTGCTATAATACTGCCAAATTTACGGGAGACAAAATTAAGATGTTATTATCAAATCAAAGAAATAGCTATATGATTATCGATACCGACTCCACCTTATTAATTTTTTTTTCATAATACAAGAGTAACATTTCATTTACATTTAAATCTTAGACTAGGAATCTTGCGTGGGGAACTCCGCAACGTAACCAAATATTAACATGCGAGTATAAAAACGTCTCGCAACGACTATCACTTTTATACAAACAAAAACAAAATCCAAAACAAAACAAAAGATTAAAGATAACAAAAAAGTTCCTAAAAAAACGAATCTGGGAAAGATTATAATATATATATTATAATATATATAGGGTTGCATTCAATTGAGAACTAAATATTTGTTAAGAATCATAAAAACTATTTTAAACCATTGATTAAACTAATCAAAGGCTAGATTTGGTAGTGGCATTATGATAATTTTACTAGATTTCAGTGATTAATTATTAGATGACAAAAGGGTAAATTTGGTATTATCATTCCAAATTTTTATCGTATTTAGATCGTGCGCCGCCACGTTCCATTTTCAATTAATTGAGATGTTCTTTAACCACTTAGATTCCTACTTTCATTTCTAGTTTTACCAGACAACAAATGTAAATAACGTATGTAGGAAATTCATGGCTAGAGTTGCACAACATTTGACTAGAATGAAGAAACAAAAAGGCAACACATTAAACCATGACTTTGACTCTTATCTGATTCGTATTTTTCTTTCAAATTTTTTTTTTATTTCTACAGTAATGTCACTGTACATTAAGGATTAAAAAATTCTTGTGCTTGAAGAGCATTTGAATACACATATGCCACCGGTTCATAACTATATGCATGGGATTAAAGAAATAGTTTTTAGTAAAACCTTTTACCGTTTGTTGAGGATTATAATACATGTTTAAGATTGATCGAGAGACCAAGTCCAGTGTTGGATGTAAGAAGGTATAATTTTACACAAATTATATAGATAGCTTACTGAGTCATTTTTTATTTTCTTTTGAGCTAATAAATATCCATCATGATGAATAAGGGTTCGGGATTACAAGCGAAAAACATAGTACTTACAACTAAGAAACATAACTTCAAGTAAGCTCTTGTGATAAGTTGCTTATATAATTTTCCACTTATTAGATATATATATCATTGCCTGTAACTATGTTAATACACTAAATATAGGTTATAAAAGTGCGGAAAAAGATTAAAAATTTATGTATATCAATATACATGTTACACATTATAGATTTAAGAACTTGTTATTAACGACAACACTTCAAATTTAATGATTGGTCCTCTTAAATCATACTTGGCCTTTAACTTTTAAAACTTTGGCATACTAAAATTGTGAAACGTTTCAATTAGCAACAACAGTTGACTCAAATTGCAGTTGTAAACAAGAAGGCGAGAAGCAAACTTTCCAATTTTGATGATTATGGTACGCAAACTAATATATATTGTCGAAAAATAACCTTGATGCAGCAAATGTGTAAAATATTGCCCATGTGCATTACTGCATATACAACAATATGTGCATTAATGCATCTACTTTTAACTTTTTGTGTGCATTGGTGCATCTTATGCTGGATTCTTATATTCATTCGCATTATCGCATAATCTTCTAGAGTGTGCAATTCGTTTTTCCTAGACTCCATGATATCTTGCAGAAATAAAATCAATGGAATTAATGCGAAAATTTAATATACGTAATCAAGAAATGCGGTCCATGATTCATTCACAAAACAAATGCAGATATGACAATTGCAGTCCCAAAATCCATTAGAAAACCGTTTAGCAAATATAGGATATCCATACGGGAGAATTGAAGTTAAATTCACTTTCCAACAGAACACCATTTCTTATTTCTTAAATATACCTTTTTTAAGAATTTTTAAACTTTTTGTAAACTTTCTTAATGCCTATACTCTTTTTTGGACTACTATGCAGAAAGCTTGCAGCCACATTATACGCCGGCCCCTATCATCTTCTTCCTTATTTATATGACCAACAAAATAGGAATAATTAAACATTGGTGGGTAAAAAGTAAACATGCCAAAGATCTTGTGGTCAAAAAGTAAACAAATTAAAGGTTGCTGTAACAGTTGAGTTGTATCTTAATATAAGTAATAATAATAATGAATAAACATAATTTTTTATATCATATACAACAAACTAGGTATTTATGTCCGTTTTAGAAGAAGTTTAGACTGAACGTGTAACTAAGGTTTAGATAAATTAAACAAATAATATTTTAAAAATAATTTTCTTTTGTTTTACTTTTACTTCCTCACATAACGAAATATCACACAAAATATATATAAAGAATGAATAGTAAACCTTTATATTTAGAAAATGAATTAGTTTTCCATAAAAGTTCAAGATCAGGTTTGAGATTAATATCCATCCATATGTAAGAGAGAAATAAAAGATTCTGTAAATATTCTTTAATTTTAAGGATGGAGATTAGGATAGAGATAAAGATCCAAATGTGAGTGGCTTTTAAGTAGTTTTCTTAAAATCTTTATAAATCCTTCGCATATTGTATCAAAACAAGTACAACTTAAAATTGGGCTGCCAATCTTTGCATTTTACTATAAAAGTTCAAGGTTTGTCACAGTGAAAATAATTATAACAAGAGAATTAAATTAAAGTCTTAAAGTAGCAAAGAATACATCTTAAATAAAAATAACAGCATACAAACCTATCATCTTCACCAATTATTCATAAGATGCATTTTGGGTGACCATTTTATTGGTAGGTAGGTGGGTGTCACACTAACATCTACTCGCTACGTTCAATTTTGATTCAACTAACATCAGTTTACAAATACTCATAGTTTTTCTGAAACCCCAAGATCAAGCCTGCTTCTTCTTCTTCTCCAAATACTTATAGCTCTTCTGAAACTTCAAGATCCCCCAAACCACCTGCCACAGCCCCATCTCGGGCCACAACGCTTTCGGCGAATACAACAAACAATCAGTAGTTTGCCACAATAGGAAGTTGCTCAACCTCGTCTCACCAGAGCTCCTGACCAATATATCAGGATCAGGAGCCACACGCATATACATATGCATATCAAGATCCGCCACTTTAATCCCAACCTCATGATCTCCATTACTACAATCTCCTTCAACACTCCCATTTCCATTCATTACAACTCGGGTCACACCACTCTTTTCTTGACAAGATTCATAAATGGCACGAAGGATTTCGTGTGAAGAAGTATACCCAACGCACACTAAAAGATAAGTGTTTGTGTTATGTGCAGTGGCTTCCATTGCTTTCTCTGCAGCAACTCTAACGGGCTCGTATAATCTTTCAAGATCGCCAATAAACAAGACTCTAACACCATATTTGTTCACGATATCTAATTCTTTCAAGAACCCTTCAATCTTTTCGTGCATCAAGTCCATTACGTATTGAACTTCATGGGGTCGTCTATTGAAGTTATCAAGACTGAATGCATAAACAGTCACATACTTAACACCTATTTCGTAGCAGTATTTTAGTACCGACATGAGTGCTAAGAACCCGGCTTTGTGGCCACCGCCCTCTGTGAGCTTCCACTTCTTGGCGAACCTTCGGTTTCCATCCATGATGAATGCTATGTGTCATGGAATCGGGCCAGTTGAAATGACACGAAAAAGGAGCTTTCTTGCAGTTAAATTTAAGGACACTAAGACCTTGTTCATGATGTTTATTGATCTTTCTTCTTCCATTTTTTTCCTGAAATTGATCAGTTAATAATCAGTAACCTATGATCCAACAAAAATACTTAGAATTGAAATAATTCAGCTAGAAAAGTTAACTGAGGCATTCATCGAACACCTATGCTACAACATTAATATTCAGAGATACAGAGAACTAAAACTCAAATCATATCACTTTCAGCATGAATTCAGAATACCCAAATCAAAAAGACATTTTTCAACAAAATCTTGAAGACTTAAATAGAATTATGGGTTGTAATGATTGGATTCATTTCCATTTGAGCTCAATAAAGAAGACCGCTAATAATGTTAATCTGAAATTCAGATTGATCAAAGTGTAAGCACAGATGACAAATACATGAAGGAGAAATCAATGCTTATAGTCTACTGGAAAATTGAGCGAGTGGAAGAGATTCTGTTGAGGGATTTGGCTTTTGTCCAAGAACATCGCTTTATAGCAATGGAAAGTATTGTGATTGATTGATAGCTAAAGACAAAAGTGAACTGAAATTGAAATAAAATTATAAATTAACATCTCAAATTTCTATACGGGTCGTATAGTCCTATACGCGTCGTATAGGGGGTCGTATAGTCCTATACGGGGCGTATAACCCCTCTGACAGCACCCTGAATTTTTCTTGTAGTAAGTGTCGAAATTTGTTATACGCGTCGTATAGCTTTATATGTGTCGTATAGGGGGTCGTATAGGGCTATATGGGCGTATAGCTCTCAGACAACCCCCTGAATTTTCCTTGTTTTCAATGTTTTCGACCCTATACTCCGCGTATGGTGCTATACGAGGCGTACAAGGGGGTGTCGATTTATAATGTGAGATGTTTAAATATGAGGACCTATAAAATATAATTATATGTGTGTTATAAGCATTTAACAACCACAAATAATTTATAGCAACCGTATGTTAAACAACTTTCATATCAGAATACAACTATTTATACACACTAAATCTCAAATAACTGAAGTAACAACAATGGTTTGGGGCTGTCATGTTTGTGGAATAAAACTTAAACCTTACAATTTAGACACTCTTTTATTTAAAATTGGCATTACACTGAACGTGTTCTACACACGTGTGTATATTTTAACATGAATACGTGTATTATATTGTGAACAAATACATATTGATATTTTGTCATGTTCATATACAGCAAACAGAAACAATAGTGAAAATTAGCACCGATGGGCGATGGCACTACCTATACAGTGATAAGAATATTAGATAGCGGTTAACAAGTTCTTAAGGGAACATCTTGATGGTCAAGTAGTGTATCTTGCGATCAAAATATTAGAGGTTCAAATTTCACAAGTATGTGTGTGTGTGTGTATATATATATATATATGTGTGTGTATATATATATATATATATATATATATATATATATATAGAAGTGATCAAATGAAAACCACTCTTTTACTAAAAAACCAAGAAAACTGAAATCAATCAATCATTTAATTTCTAATAGTTTTTTATTCTTATTATCCAAAAAGTATTTTAGTCAAATGTTATCACACAATTTAAGGTATATATGTTTTTTCATTAAAATCCATTGATTTACTTCCTTAAAATTGATTTGACTTTTAATACAAGATCTAGAAATAAAATCGTTGTTATTGATTCTACAATTTTAATTTTTTGAGCAAAATTTGAAAAACAATTCAAAACTTCAACCAAGTCAAAAATTCGATCATCTTCGATGAAAAATCACCGATGAAGAATCGATAATGCAGCAATAATGATTCGGTTGAAGAGGTAAACTACGATTCCTTATCGAATGTCTAGAACCGATAACTGTTTAATGATTCTAGGTGGAAGACATCAAACAAGAGTATTTAAACTTTTGGAATTTTAAATACTGTTATTATTTTCTCATTTTTTTCAATGATTTCGAAGTGAACATGATTAAATCGAAGTGAAATTGATGATGATGGTGATGATGTTTAATACGTCAAAGATGATAATGGGTGGAGCAATTGTCGAGGGCATATAGTTTCGAACACAAAGAACACGACGACTACAATTGTTACATGTACGTAATAATGTTGTTACATATACGTAACACTTTTACATACATGTATCTTGGAAGATGATGAGACCAAAAATAGAGAGCATGAGCAAGAACATATCGGCCTTACGTATATGTAAACACATATGAGCTCTTAATTCTTATTCTTGGTCTTTTCATTATTAGTTCTTAGATATATGTAACTCATACATATACGTAAGCAACATATTTTCACTGTTATTACATATGAACTCGTATTCATCCTCTTCTTTCATTCTTTCTTTTCAAATTGTGTTTACGTACACGTAACACATTGATTTATGTCATAATACGTTATTACATATACGTAACACGATGTTACATATTAAAATTGATCGTCATTTAACATGGTTACGTATATGTAACTCATTTTATGCTCATGTGGTTATGTTCTTACTTGTTCAATTCATCTAATATACACTAATACATATACGTAATGCAGTGTTACATATAGTTATTTTAATCAAAATTCTCGTTCTTTTATGATCGTTACATATACGTAAACAATATATGTAGCAAGATCTATTAACATGGCTTAAATGCTCATAAGATTTGAGATTCGATTGGGTGAACTTAAAGTTTGATTAGGTTACGTATACGTATCATAGTATTTCATATACATAACAAACCGATACATGTACGTAACATTGTGTAATATATTAAAACTAATAGTCGCTCAATCTATTATAAAAATAAAAAATAATTTTAGTGTAACGTTATAAATAAGTGTTTGTTAGAATAGTTAAATATAAGAGAGAGAAAAGAGTGATATTAAGAATTGTATTTTGATAGTGGTTGTTTCTAAATTTAAAAAAATATTGTTTTCCTATTCTACCCTTAATGACTAATAATAACTTCTTGATTATTCATTAATTACAATTATACCACTAATTAATCTTAACCATCAATCAAATAAAGTAAGGGCTATAAAGTGATTTTTTTGATTTTCATTTATAATATAGTTTTCATTGGAACCATCCTCTATATATATATATGATTGGATTCAAGCAAAAACCCTCCCTAAATGCAAGAACCCTTTAACTCAATCACATCTTATTAAAGATGTTATTTCAATAGTGTGGATGAGATTGTGGGCATTTTAGACATTTTTCATCTGACAATAATTTGACTTTTTTTTTATCTTTCAAATCAACATCCAAACCATCATCATCTCTTTTTCTTATATTCATCTTCACTCCTTCCCAATCTTCATCTTCACTCCCTTCCACTACCATCACCATCTACCTCCACCACTAGTTCAACCACCACCACACTCCCGTAATAAACCACTAGCCATCCCATCGGACATCAACCACTACCACACTACCATCACCACTACACTGCCACCCTACATCCATTGTCATCGTCCTATCACCACCACCAACACAGATCCCGCCACGATATCAACTATCAACAACATGGTTCCAACCATGATATCAACCGCCACCCCACCACCACAACACGCCACCTCGTCATGTCAGCAACCACCATCACACGGCCGCCCCCACCACTATTGGCATCATCTATATAACCACCACCATCACGATTCAGATCTAGGTTCTCTTTCTCCACCACAAATCATACCATTTTAGATCTTTTCTTCATGGTTTTTTTTCTTTTCTTTCAATTTCGTCTATTTTGTGTTTGTAGCATTTGAGAAAATGCACATTTGGGTTGTTAGTTCTAGATCTAGTGCCAAATCATTAGGGGTTCCATCTTATGTGCTTTTCATCTTTAATTCTATCCAGTTAAAGATGGTTTAGTTCTAAATCTAGTGGTTTTCAGTCATGTTTATAGAGTAGCAGTATAACTACAAAAGAAACTGTAATTTTTATTTAGTTTTCATTGGTTTACACTAAAAGAACATTACTGGTGTAATTAAATTGGTTTACACATTTGGTTACATTGGTTTAATTTTATTTCAATGGTGTATTTTTGTTATTTTGGTTTTGCTACAGTATTGAAATTTCGTTACAGTGTTGTAATTGCATGGTGTAATGCCGTTTGGTCGTTGTAATGACAATGTTACTATTAGTTGCAATGGTGTAATATCGGGAAGTTAACACCAGAAACTGATGTTATTGTTACAACTTTACTACAGGTTACAGCAGTATAACATTGTAACCTGGTGTAATTACAGCAGTATAACATTGTAACCTGGTGTAATTACGTACAAGTAAAGCAATATAATTCACTGTAAGTAGTTATAATATGAGTTATAAAGTGTACAACTAATAGTTACATACTTGTAGAGGTTATCTATATGTAAGTATGTGTTACCAACTGTATAACTAAGAGTTACGTACATGTAACTCATACAAGTTACGTATATGCAAGTCGTTTCGTCATCATCGTCGCTACTTTGAGTTTAAATTAAAAAATATATAATGATCTAAAAAAAGATTGAAGTTTACTCAAATATACTTTAAACAGTTAAAAAGTTAAATTAATTATAAATTATGTGATTATGTAATGATGGTTTTTATGATTTTTAATTATAAACATGGTTTTTATTTAATCCCTCTCCTATATATATATATATATATATATATATATATATATATATATATATATATATATATATATATATATATATATATTGTATGTTAGTGGTAGTATATAACTATTGATTTTCATCAAAATTAACACATTAATTTCAATTATATTTGATTTGTTGTAGAGTAAATTACCATTTGCATCCCTGACGTTTGCACATATTAACCACTTGCATCTCTACAGTTTCAAAATTGCTATATGCCCCTGACATTTTATTTTTATTTCTATTTGAAAATTAGCATCAAAATTACCATGCGCATATTAACACACTGACGATGTTAGATTTTTCCATTTATTTTTATGAATAGACAAACATACCATTATTTACTAAATAAAACACCCTCTATCCACACCCCTACCCATTTTATCTTTTCTCTCTCTCTCTTCTCCTTTTTCTATGTCCACCACCGCATCGCCGCACCACCACCGCCACCACCATGACCAAAAGAACCACCGACACCCCTATTTCTTCTCTTTTCTTCTTTTCTCTATGTGTGTGTGTGTGTATGATCAGTAGTCCACAACAACCAAGATGTGAAATTGTTGTTCTAAAGAAGCAGATCTAGTGGTGGAAGGGTGAAACACGGTGCCGCCCAAGGGTGTTTTGGTAAAAATTCTAGATCCAGTAGTGATGGGCGGTTATGGTGGTGGAGATAGGGGTTTTGGTGGTGGTGATTGGTGGTTGCGGTGGTGGTGGTGATGGGGGGCTGCGGTGGTCGTGGTGATAAGGGTTGTGGTGGTAGTGGTGATGGGTGGCTGTGGTAGTGATGGTAATGGGTGGTTATGAAGGTGGTGATGGGTAGCTGCGGTGGGGTGATGGGGGCTACGATAGTGGTGATGGGTGATTATAGTAGTGGTGATAGGGGCTGTGGTGGTAGTGATGGGGCTGCAGTGGTGGTGATGGGTCTATGGAGGTGGTAATGAGGACTACGATGGTGGTGGTGGGGACTACGGTGGTGGCGATGGGTGGCTGCGAAGGTTGTGACGGGTGGTTGTCATGGTGGTGATGGGGACTGTGGTGGTGGTGATTGATCGATGTCGTGTGATCGGTCAAAAATATTAATTAAAGAGTGTCTAATCACCCTTAATAGTAAAGGGTAAGAAGGGTGTCGAATCCACAGGGGATCACAGGGAAGTGCTAGTAACAATTAAACTAAGAGAATTAAACATTGAAAAGTAAATTAATTTATGAATTTATTTGAGAAATAATTAATGGAATGAAATAAAAGGTTAGGTTTTTAACAATCTTGGAGAAAAAACAACCCACTTTAAGATTTAGGTTTGGCAAAGTTATAATTTTTTTAGTGAAACCTAGTGAGAAGTCATTAATGGTGACTTACACATGACAAGATCTAAGTGATAATTATGAATTAAAGCTTAAAGGACTTCATTCATACAACCACCAATTTGAATAATATAACCCTAATTCTAACAATCAATCAAACCAAGGTTAATGGAAACCAAAGTTATATAAAACTAAAATTAGGTTTATACATAATTAAATTATTTAAATAATCAAATCATAAATTGAATCCAAAAGAACTTAAAAGGTTCAAGATTCAATCTCAAATCTAGGTTACAAACTAAGAAAAATAAAAACTTACACAAATCCGTCCCCCGAAGTGAATCACAAATGAATTAGCCTTGTCTCATCATTGATTCTTCAACACAATTGTAATTGATCTTGTAGATTTTGATGATCTTGATGTTGGAAGGACTTTGGAATGGTGAAAGATGCTTGCTTTTCGTCCTTGATTGCAGTGTAAAAGGTTAATTTTCGTATTAGGTTTTTCCCCTTTAAAACCCCTCAAATTAGGTCAAATTCTAACAAAACACGGACCCCGGCGTCGGTGGCACCTATGGAGGCGTCGGTGGCGCCACCCCCCTGCACAACCTTGATTTTCATGTGTAACTTTTTGAGATCTTTCCGTGGACAGGTCGTGGGTCCCGTAACTCCTTTCCTAGCTCAAGTTATGTTCTTTTTAAGGTACCGTTGTCGAGCAACTTCGCTTTAACATTTCTTTACTTCTCGAGCTCCAATTCTCGTCCCGTTTCTTCCAACTTCTTCGTGTACTTCATGTTTAACCTACAAACACAATAAAGTTCTAAAAGTAACTCTATTTCTCATAAATTGACTCGTAAAACATAAAAATAAAGCCTTTAAATATTGAACTCTCACCACCCGATCAGTGATGAGGGCTGTGAAGGTGGTGATGGGCAGTTATCATGGTGGTGATGAAGGGTAGTTTAGTTTTTTTAATAATAATTTTAACAGGAAAACTAATGATGTTAGTCATATGGACTCAAATGAAAATAAAAATAAAACGACAAAGACTCGAATGGAAATAAAATGAAACGTCTGGGGGCAGATGACAATTTTGAAACTGAAAAGAACAAGTGGTTAATATGCGCAAACGTTAAGGATGCAAATGGTAATATACTCTTTGTTCTTTGATATGATGTAAAAATATTGCAACTACAAAAATAACATTCTATTTTGAGTAAATTATCATTTGCATCCCTGACGTTTGTTCATTTTAACCACTTGCATCCCTACGGTTTTAAAATTACCATATAACCCCTAACGTTTCATGTTATCTTCATTTGAGTCTATGTCGTTTCATTTTTATCTCCATTTGAGTCTAAGTGACTAACATGTTAATGTTTATGTTAAAATTATTATTGAAAAGAGCAAACTACCCTTAAAATTAAATAATAACATAAAAAACCTTATGGGTCCCATCTATCAACATCTTTTTCTTCAAATCACCTCCACCACAACCACCCCTTTCACCACCACCACAGCAGCCGCATCATCACCACCACCACAGCAGCCGCATCAAAACCACCACCACAACCACCCGGCCGCCACAACAACCCCTACCACCACAACCACCCGGTCGTCTCCGCAACAGCCCCATCATCACCACCACCACAACCACTCGGTCTCCGCCACAACAGCCCCTATCACCACAACCACCCCGTTGCCACCATAACAGTTCCTATCACCACCACCATAACCACCCCTCACCACAGCCCCATCCCCACCGCAACCCCATCCCCACCACTATAGCTGCCAATCACCACCACAACAGCCCCCATCACAACCACATCACCGGTAGAGAACTTGAAATTATGAATCTAAGAAGGAAGGGAGGGCTTAGAACAGTGGTAATTAGGGTTTATAGTGGGTCTGGTTGATGATGGGTGATGACTGTTATGGTAGTGAGGGGCGGCTGTGGTGGAGTGCGAATATGGTAATGTGTTCAGGTCGATGGTGTAGTGGGTTGTGGTGTTTATGGTGTTGATGGCTGGTGTCGTCGATGGGTGGTGAGTGGTGGTGTCGATGGGTGGTGGTGGATGTAGAGAAAAAAGGAAGAAGAAGGTTTGGGTGCTGGCGTAGATGGGTGGTGGGTGGTGGTGTCGATGGGTGGTGGGTGGTGGTGTCTATGGGTGGTGGTGGATGTAGGTGTGTGTTTATGGTGGTCAAAGAAGAAGAAGAAGAAAAAGATGATGTAGGTGGTCCCATAAATTTTTTTTTTTTTTAGGGGCATTTTAGTCTTTTTATAAAAGAATTAACGGAATAACTAACGGTGTTAGGGTTTTGGATACAAATAAATATAAAAATGAAACATTAGGGGGTCATTGGCAATTTTAAAACTACAGAGATACAAGTGGTTAAAATAAACAAACGTCTGAGATGCAAATAATAATTTACTCTTCTATTTCACATGGTTAATTATTAATATTAATTTGTTTTTCTTTTTCACATGGATGACCAGTCTAATAAATATGGTACATTATGTGAATTTTAAATTCTGGTAAATGGTTTCAACGTTTTTCTCCTTTCACATGTTTTATTAATATATTATTATTACAATCATAGACCGGACCCAAGGTTTGGGTAGTGGGGTCCCATCCAATGAAACTCATAAAAGTCGGAGAGATTTAGGTGGTGTTTATTTTTTCTGAGAAACACTATATTTTTTGTCTGCGTCGCAAAGATCACGCGCAGACGTTGAAGTCTGCAGATTGTTTGTTTTTTGAAAGATTTGTTTATTAAAAAAGATCTTCTAATGTCTTCCTGAGGTCTGCGTGAAGAAGATATAACCTAATCACTTCTAACCTCTTCTACCCTTCTCCTTCTACCCTCTTCCTTCCCCCTCACCATATTCCAGCAGCCACACACCCACCCGCCACCGCCACCGCCGGCCCACCCTCAACCACCACCGTCACCTCCGGCCCACCCGCCACCGCCAACGCCATCTCCCACACCATCAGCTGGATGCGAAGAAGGAGCAGATGGAGGAGCTGCTGCACATGGTCGACGACCTCAGGCTGGATCCTGAGTGAAGATTCCCAAGTGTAGATTCGCTAGCGAAGAAGAGGGACATCCCGAGTGAAGATTCGCGATTGAAGATGTGGGGGGTGGGGGGTGGTGGGAGTTGGGTGGTGGTGATGGTGGAGAGGAGGAGGAGGGAGATAATGATGGTGGATGAATTTTTTATTTTTAATTACATATTATTTTTTTAGTCTGCAGATATTAAAAACAAACAGTCTTTTTTCTTGCAGACTGCAGACGTTTGATCCACCTCTTCTACTACAGATGTCTGCAGATGTGGTCCGCAGACTGCAGACATTTTCCTGGAAAAAAAAACAAACAACACCTTACTAATTTTTTAGTATAGGCCCCTAGTAAATAGTAATATTATATCCAAACCTTCTTAACTTGTTCTTCTCTGTATCTGTCCCCTTTTGAATTTTATTTTATATACCAACGTTGGGTTTTATGATTTTATCATCTTAGAGAGTATAATGAGTGTAAATAATAAATCCATTATTACAAAATATAAAGTTGAAACCTCTTTGGCAATGTCCTTGCTGGATATTAAATTAGCTTACTAGAAGATTAGTTTTTGTTCTAATTGTTGTTTATTGTTCAACCTTGTATTTTTTATGCAGTGCATAAACGAATATCTTAATTCTAGATTAATAAAAATAGGGTTGTTGGCTAGTGAAAGACCAATATGAATGCGAAGTTTTTTATTTTATTACCATTACACATTACTAAAAAGTGACCTTTTAATCCATATAGTTTGAACAATGTAACTCAATTATTTTACATATATCGTGAAAAATAACAATACTAGATTGGCTGAAAAAGACTCTAGTATACTTAGCCGAATAACTAATCGTTATTTGACCTGTTTCAACGGTTTATTATTTACTTGTTTATGCTGGTTTATTTTTTTGCCCCCACTAACAACTTTTTTTGAATCTGTCACTGATTAGGTTTCTTTATCAAAAGCTTGTCAAGACTCTAGAACAGAGTTTGACATTTTTGGGCCATCTACGATAAGTTCCATCACCGTTTCACTTGATGAGCTATTAGTGACAACACCAAATCACAATAAGATCTCTTACTTTTGTTAACATTCTCTAATCTTCTCCAAGGCCAAACATAATGAGGTATTAAAGGGCATTAAGGGGCATTATAGCATTTTAAAATGTTTTTACACCATCTCTGTGAGCATTATAGGGGCGTTACAGGTGGGGGCGTTTTCACCATAACGCCTTAATTTCTCGTAATTCTCATAATCTGGAGATTGATTGAAGGGCATTAAGGGGCATTAACCATGGCATATGTTTTCGACAAAAAAAATGATTCTGAGTTGACGCTAATGTGACGTAAAATGCCCCGTAAGAGGCATTAACTATTACATATGGTCTAATTAAACAAAACAGTTATTGTTACATTTCATCTTCTGACACTTATTTTGTCACATGCTATTATCATAGCAAATCAACTATATTTAATGATTATACTATATGTTAATGATAAGATTTATATCATTTCTAAATTATAAAACAGATTTGATTTATTAAAAACATGTTTTTCTTTTTATTTTTATATAACTTTTCAAAAATAAAATTTTTATGAAGTTTTTTCAATTTAAAAAACTTTTTTTTAACAAATGACATTGTTTGATAAATTGTTTTTTTAATAATAAACTGGAGTGTTAAAACAAATAAATTTTTACATGAAACTTTAAAAGTTATTGGTATTGTTTTATTATTTAAAGTACTTAATTATACTTAATCTCAATAAAATATTATCTCTAAAAAATATATTATTACTTAAATATTAATTACTAATTGTACTTTAATATTTTTATTTAACTCGTGTAGTACACGGGTTTTTAAACTAGTTGGTTAACATATAGGCTTTTTATATCTTGCACTTTTATATGTTGTACATGATGTATAAATATTCCAATCCTTTAATAGGGTAGAGAGAATTTCCCTATCACATAATATTAACATAATTCAAACAGCCTGTAGCCCATTCTGTCTTTCACTTTCATGATTATTTTTAATTGTTTTTTGACTTTGCAATGTGCGCTAATTTTTTTCAGAACCATTTATATAAAAATAATTTACTGACAAGAAGCTAGAGATAAAAAAAAACAAACAAACAAAACAATACAGGAAAAAGCCACAAATAATAATAAACTTAATGCAATGTGCAATTGTGCATTAAATATGCCCACCGCTATTGCACCAAAATTTGATTAGCAACTCTTTGTTGACATAACCGTCTTAAAATTGAATGGAACCTAACTACTACTTGTCTCATCCTATGACAAAATTATTGTCTAGATTATTATTTTAATATATTTCGAAATAATGTTTACAATATGTACTATCACTACAAAATACTGTCACGAAGTCAAAGAGACAATTTAATAATTAGTTAAAAGGTAGAATTAATTTACTATAAAACATGTGATAATTGCATTGCTTAAAAAGTATATAATTATTGCAACTTTTATTGACAGTTTTAAATTTACCTCCTTTTCAACTTTAAATTATTTACTTTGAAATTTGTAATAAAAACTTTGGTTAGTTGACGTGTACGTAAACACACAGTTCATTATGCCTAATTTCTTTAACAAATAAATAACTGTTTAAAATACTAAAATAAATAAGTATTATATTAACACTCGGATAAAATTGTATTGTTTTTAAAAATTAGGAGTATGGTATATTTAACGTAAAAAAAGAGGTATTAACTTAAAACTCAAACTTTAATATATAAGAGCATTCATAATAGATTTCTCATATTATCCTGAGTGTGTGTATTATATTATAATAAATGAGTATGAGTGGTTGTGAGTGGGTGAAAAAGAAAATATTAATATTTATCTGTATATACGAGTTGACATTGTTCACCCCTGTAGATTTTTTAATATTTTTTTAAATGCTTGTAAGTAGATGAGAGAAAAAAAAGATAATGATAAAAGTATAAAAACATTATTTAATTGAAAATGAAAAACAAAAGGTAATGGTTTTTTAACATAATTATAAAGATGATAATGACGAGCATTCATATTCTATTCCCAATCTTCATCTCCTTCTTATCCTCATATTTAACAAAAATAAACGAACTACCCACTCCATATCTTTCCTCATCTCTATACTTATCTCTATAACTTTTAGGAGAAAACAATATGTCCCTCAAATATAAGGGTTTACGTTTCATCCCTCGTATCTTTTCTTAATATATTTTATTAAATAGATATGAGTGAAAGAGAGATAAATAATATTAAAAAATAGATAAGTATTGTTTAATTAAAATAGGAAATGATATGAGAAATTAGATGTGGAAGGTTTTAAAAAAAGATAAGGGTGGAGGGGTGCTCTCACCACCCATATCACACAACAACATATACCCACCAATTAAATTTTATCATGTCACATTACATCATACACTCAAATTTTATGGCAATGGTGTTACCATACCATGACACATACACCACACACACATACACAACCTCAAAAGGAATTTTGCAAAGTGAAGGTATAATCGCACACGTCGCCTATTCAAAGTTCAATTATAATTCGTACGTGTTATTTACGTTGAATTCTAATTATAAAATACATAAATTATTAAATGAAAATGAGTGTCACTTGATATAATTATTTGATTTAAAATGTTTAGTTCAAACACGAGACTTAAGTAACAAATAATAATTATTAGAAACCGACCAAGATAAAAATAATGTATTATTACTATATAAGAATAATTATAACATATTAATAATAATACAACTTATATTTGAGCGTGTTTCTAGTTACTAATATTTTGAAAACTAAAAGTATATATTGTGGCATAACCCTATCATGTATGTACACTTTGATATATACTTAAGTTAGATGATAATATTCATATTAATATTAATACCAGTATTGATAATTTAACGAATATCATTACTTAAGAAAATTATTATCAAAGTGATATTAATATTAGACAAGACTTTAAGTATGATGAATACTGAGAGACTAAATATATTTTTTTAATATACATTATATTTAACTAGTAATGTCACCCGCGCGTTGCCAGGTGCCCTCTCGCCACCTCTTTCAAGCAACCATTGTTCACAATTGCCCGTGTGCTACAAGAACTGCCTTTGTGTGCATATCTGGAAGAAAACATGTGGCGTAATCAAACTTTTTATATATAATTAGCATCATGGAATTTACATACCTTCTTTAGTAAAAGAGCATTATCAAAGGGAATGAAACTGTCGGCATCTAAGGCGGATGTAACAGGGAATGCAGGGTAACGATGGTGGAAAGGGAGAAGGAAATACGCGCCTTACAATATTGTGTAAAATTACATTTTTATCCAAAGTTATGTATATATAGTAGTAAAGATATATAGATATAAATATACCTTTGCATGTGTTATAATTCTTTAAAGTTCATCGTAGAGATATGTTTCAATATGTGAGAAAAAGCACAACAAAATCATTTCCCATGACTATGATCTTTGAAGACGGAAAAAACACATTTACCAATAATAATGCACCCAAATACAATATCAGTTGAAGAAGTTGATGGAGTCTGAATCAATATCATTGTGTTCAGAAGCATAAATCAGATATATAATAACCTGAAGTCCCGCTACATCGTTATATTGAAATGTGTAACCACATTGATTATCACAACATGAACATTCAATTCAGTTGAACAACTTATCAGAGAACTTGATTAGCTTGATGGGTCATTTCAAATCCACCCCACACAAACGGGCATCAAGTTTGTTAAAAACAAGGAGCAGCAGGTGTAGATGAAATCTTCAACTATCTTCACATTTTAAGCCATCTGCACATCTTCAAGACTTCACCCACTACAATTCACATTATAAAATAAAATTCACTTTTGTTTATTAGCATGTTAGCAGCAAAGTTCATTTTTGAAAACATGAAGTGATAATCAAATTTAGATTGAGTAACCAAATTACCAGAGATGCTATGCTTCATACCATTGTGACATTACATCAAACAAAATAACACCAACAACCTAGTAAGGTGGAAATATTCACAAAGAAGAACAATGATGAATCATAGAAACAACGCTAAAGAACAGTTGAATTCCAAATAAGGTGCCCTCCCGCTAAGGAAGAGGGGAAGAAGGAGCTGTCATCTATCTCGACCAGTTTCCCGAGGCGTTTGAAATCCAGACCGGCTCAGAGAATCACTGGTGCTATTTAGCCCTTCGTTTCGACAACAAAGAAGTCATCTTTGACGATTTCCTATTCCTTCCCTGCCGAGCAGCCTCTCTTCGCCATTCGATGCCTCTGCCTTCCCTTTCTATAACATAGCAAAAAGAAAATATAATAGAAGTTCATGTAAACATCATTCTAAAGATAAAAAAAGAATACAAATCAAACGAGGTAAAATTCAGTCATTTAGCTATTAAAAGAGAAAGTAACATGGGTACCAACTTTGACATCATCGCAAAGATATTCACCATGCTCAATGGTGTCATTCTAGAGCTATTTTTATGTTGATCTGCAAAATGTGTGTTGCTTGTTTCATCCTCAATTTTTCTTTGGTATTCTAATGTTGCTTCAAGCTTTCTTTTCTTAATTTCAAGCGCAATCTTTCTACGCCTCACTTCATCTTCTTGTTCATAGAAAGCGTCAGCAACACTTTCATCTTGTTGTTCGTCTACCGCATGTAAATCGTTACCACCTAGTTAGCCACATTAATGTAGGAAGTCTAGATATAAAGCCTCATAAGTTAGTTTAGCATCTAATAACATGTTCCACGATGTATAATTTTTATCAATCAGCAATCACGTAACT
Organism: Flaveria sonorensis; assembly: GCA_025506505.1. Classification (NCBI taxonomy): domain Eukaryota; kingdom Viridiplantae; phylum Streptophyta; class Magnoliopsida; order Asterales; family Asteraceae; genus Flaveria; species Flaveria sonorensis. The sequence continues at coordinate 65,966,719 of CM046440.1, read as the reverse complement.
GCAGAAGTGGATTCAGATCACTTCTTGTACAGTTGAGAATTTTGCAGCCGTAAATCATCTTATTAGCATCACCATAACAGCTTAAATCTAAAAAAAATATACCAACCTATGTTTATATAAATTTAACAGCACCATTAGACTGAAACACACTTCATCTTCTGTCGAAAATTACTACTAAATCAATAGAACAAAATGGTTAGTTTCACATATGGAACAATAATTATAAACATTCAAATTTATATTATAAAAGCTAAAAATACTCTATTTTCATTCGTGTAGGTTAAGGAATCAACTAAGCACTTCTCTCCTCTTTTAATATGAGCAGGTCTTCACCAAACGGTCGATGATATTAATAGCATTACTTCGACATTCTAATCCTCATCATTTCAATAAAAGCATAATATAAGTCGTATAGTCATTTCCGCAAGTTTACCATCACCAAGTCTACTATTTATTATTCCTATACGATAAAACTTTTTAGTAGTATATAAAAATAATATAAAACTTAGTTGAATAAAATGTTGAAGAAAACCACCAAACTTTGAAGCCAACATAAGACATTCCTTTACCAAGCATCTAAAGTACAAGTAATCAATATGTGCATAACTGCTAAATTGTAATGTCTGCCGTGCAGTAAAATGAAAACAATCCAGGATCAATCTTGACATCAAGACACTCATAGTTCTTACAAAGATAATAAAGTGCCTATAGTATGAAGAAAACACAAATTAATCTCCTAATATGTGTAACTTGCTAAAAGCTAAACCTTACGGCACCACAACCACTTCCATTTACACCTGAGTACGCACAAACCTATGTTGGCACATGCACATATTTAAACAAATGCATCCATGGAAAGATAAACAACAACTATGTTGATGATGTAACTTAGCATCACAGAATGTACACTTGTAGAATCAAAAGAGATTGAAATGAAATATCACACTTGAGCTGAATACACACACCTTCCAAGTCATCTTCAAATTGCTCGTAACATCAAAGAAATTTGATACGAAATATTACTATTGATAAGTCCGTCGTTGTCGGATCAACCCCATTGAACTACCAAAGTCATTTGCTATGCGGAAAACGTAATCGTTTGATTAAGTGCGTATCATGACTCGGAATGAGAATGAAGAAGATGAAGCCGATCAACGGCGTAGGCGGGAAACATCTAGACCTCGCGGTAGGATGAACAAATGGCATCACCGCCATCTAAACCCCGAAATACGATCGCCTTTGACGGGCCAGGCCATGAACATTGAACGCCGACCAACCTCACTACTCTTCGTAGAAACTTGGACCGGCGAAGTAATTACAGAAGAAGGCATGTAGTTATGAATCGAGGGAAAAAGCTGAAAACATATTGAACACCAAAATATAAAAATCAAAGATCAATGTAAACCCTAAATAGCAATAACGGAACAATCAGAAGCCATCGATCAAATCCAAATACAATTGTACATTACCGTAAAAATTCAAGGTGCCCTTCATGGCATACCGATCAAGAAATCAGAGAAAAAGACCTGCAACTACGAATAGCCAGGAATAAAATTAAGAAAAGGTGAGGAAAGAAGAGGCATCAGTAGGAAATATAAGAATGGTGGTTTAATTGCATTGATTCAATCGGTTCAATTGCTCTCATATTCATTGGGTAAGTGTAAAAGATGCCGGAGACCATTGGATTTCACTGAAGGAGGATGAGGGTAATTAGAGGCGCTTCTTACAAATATATATAAAATTACCTTTCTGCCCCATCAAGCTCTGTTATATAGTAGTTAAAATTAATATCGCTATCAAATTTATTTTTATTATTACTATTCAAAAATCATGTCAATTAAGCATTATAATACTTTATTTAATATATTTGTCATTTGTGAGAAACATATTATTATAAGTATTAAAATGATGATTAAAACCGGGTTAATTATTAATACTACTGTTAATAACGTTAATATAATTACTATTTTTGTAAATAATAATACGATTATATGTAAATAATAATACGATTATATTAGTATAATAATTATTACCGGTAGTATTACTAAAGTTTAGTTTTGACAATATTATTTTATACCTAAAATAATATAATAAATAGTTTAATTAATATGACCTTTAAAATTTGATAGTTAACACTATTACTCTAGTAATAATTATTGTTATTAGATATACTAATAATACTTTTATCATGTGAAAGCTAATACTAAGACTTAAAATTATAAATTCAATATATACATATATATATACACACACAATAATAACAATTAAATAACTACATGCATAAATGTATAAACAAGAATATTTTAATACACAAAATATAATTTAAGGGGTCAAAGTAAGTTATACAAACAACATTGGTATTATTTAACAACTTACGACCCAATTATAATATTAAACGATCTTCTCACCTAAGCTAATACAAAGAGTTCAACCCCACATATCATGATGGTACTGTATTGCTAAGCACTAACATAGGTGTGTAATTAGGGTTACATTAGTGAATTCCTACACATAGTTGTGAGGTTTCAATGTTGATATACGAATACTTATAAGAGAACCCATGTCAGTTTTCACAGCCCTTTTTATTCACTTTTAGGGTGAAAAGCATGTTCGTATCTTTTTACTAAACTTTGCTATGATGTGCAATTATTTAAGATTGTAGGACCAGTGAAGGGTGGTCAATGCAATAGTTTTATAAGGATAGAGAGATATGCAACACTTAACATATCAAATAGGAAACCAGTTAGATGATACAAAGAACACAAGTAAAAGAACAAGAACAAGAACACTCAAATATAGTTTTCAAGAATGATGTATATTGCTCTCAAGCTCTTACAAGTGTTACAAAGCATACATAAAAGATACAAGTACTTGAGACACTTTATACTACATCCTACGACCGACTATCATTTGAAAGCCAGCTGGAAACACTAATCTAGACAACAAGATCAATGTAAAGTCAAAAGACAGATTGCATTTTGACTAGTGACTATGTCATGCCATAGCTCACATCCTAATATATTACAAAAAGGATAAAAGGTACAGAAGTAGAAAGTTATAGACCAATGACCATAATCTACAGTTGACAAAAGCATGGACTTTTTCACCATCTCATATAAGTTGGTGAGTCTTCAGAGTGGCAGCGGAAAGCTGTTCAGCTTTTATCAAAAGGTGATCAGAGATAGCATGTCTTCTCTGTCTTTGAAATAAATCAGTTTTTGGCTTCGAAAGACTTCATCTTTGGCTTCGGAAGATTTTACGCTTAGCTTATTTCCTTTGAGTGGTGTAAAACTTCCGAAGTAACTTTACTCTGTACTTCATGCATGCACGCTGAGAGCTCTTTGGATGCTTTGGTTGCATCAGCCTTTAAGTATAAACCTTACAAACTCCCCCTAGGATGATGCTACCAAAACAAAAGAGATTATTCATCTATTGGCAGTCCTCATCAGGATCAAAACCATTCCTATCTTTATCATTTGGTCAGGATCCCTCAAACTCTCATAGTATCTCCTTATATCATAGAGATCATGCAGAGGAAGATCAAGTATGTCATGCCAGAAGTAGACATCTTGATCTCCTTGATCTCTAATGACATACCATCTGTCCGGATTAGCAGAAAAGATCCAGGACAAAATGGGTCTCCCAGTAGCAAATGGCTCTACTTGAATAGGAGTTGGATGAGCAGCCTCTTCTTGATCACCCTCAGGATGTTCTGAACCATCCAGAGGTGTAGAGGTGGATGCCTTGGACTTCTTTTTATTCTTCTTGTTGTCCCTTCTTACGACCATCCTTTTCTTACTCTTTCCAGATTTCAACTGAGAAGACTGGCTTTCAGCACCAGGTTGTTCTTATGTGTCTTTCTCAGTTGGGTCATCTTCCCTTACAGGTTTAAAAGAAGAGGGATCAGGACGTTGCTGTGGATCAGAAGATGAAGTTGGTTGTGGTCTAGCACTAGTTCCAGATTGTGTTGTCTCTTGTGGTTCAACCTTGACCTTAACTTCAGGTACATCCTGACTTGGTGGAGAATGCAAGTCAATGAGCTCACCCTTTTTCATCTTCTGCTTGATCACCCTAATGTGCTCATCTATGGTGGATAGAGACGTTGGACCAAGCCTCCTTCTGGAGAATCCATACAGCTTCAAGAAGCTCATCATCCTCTGCCTATCAGCAGACTTCTTTAGACTCTTTTGGATGATGGCTCTTGATTTTACAGCTTCTTCCCTCATCTTCCTCTTAGCAGCTTTTTGTTCTTTCATTACTTGTAGCTCAAGCTGCTTGAGGTACTCAAACTCTATGCATTCATATGACAAGGGAAGAAGTGCAGATGCTTGATAGAGACCTGTGGCACTCAGGTAGTTAATCATATTTTGTCTGTCTGCTTCTTTGTCTACCTGAGGTTGTTGCTCAGTTGCCATAGCCTCTATCTCAGGGCTTTCTTGAACTGGGGAGAGGGTAGGAGCATGCTTGTAGAGTCATTTCTTCCTCCTTTCTTCCTTGATCTTGAGGAGCAGTTCTGCATCCTCTGCCTCCTTTGTGACATCCGGTAATTTTCCGTTACCAAACTCCGTTTGTTCCGTTAAGTCTTGCATACACGTGTCGTGCACACACACTAGTTGTCGTTGAACGTTGGTGACTTAACAATAATCAGTAATGTTAAATTGATGATAATTAAGTTAACAATGTGATTATTAAGTTATGCTTATGTGATTTAAATGTTAACTGTAATTTTATCGCGTAACGTGAAAACGTGCATATTTATTTCGTGTGTTTTGTGATAAATGGAAATTATGCATGATTGTTAATTGTGACTAATAATAATTGTGTTAGTAGTTAAGAACTATTTAAAAACTATTCAAAAAGCCTAATCTTTATAAAATACAAATTATAAGGGTTAAAAGGGTAATTATGGATTATTAAATAAAATAAAATCAAAACCCAACCCTAATCCCACCCCATCGGCCGCGATCGACCTCCTCTCTCCCTCTCCTCTTCGAATTCAGCCCAAGAACAAGCAATCATCTTCGGTTTTGGTCGATTTCAAGGCATAGAACACGTTAGAATCATCAATTGCAAGCCATTACACGTTTAAAGGTTAGATTTTTGTATGTTTTGATGAGTCTTCATGTTGGCCGAATGTTTCATGCGAAAACTGCAAATTGGTGGTTGATTGATGCCTAATTGTTGATGTTAATGTGTTTGTTAGATAGATTACATGTTAATTAACGTCAAGTATGCAATAAAGGTTGGATTTTTACAAGTTTTTATGGAAATTACATTAGGGCCGAAACCCAAATTCGAAACTTGCAATTGGGGATCGATTTGTTGATGTTGGTTAGTGTTATTATGTTAGTTGGATTGTATATATGCTAGTTAACGTCGATTATGCAAGAAAGCTATGATTTTGATACATTGTTCATAGGTTACTAATAATAGTAACTTTATTTGCATGAATTGATGATTGGTTGATGTATGAATGTTATGGATGTGTTTGTGATGATGATTAGATGCTAGATGGTTGATATGAATGTTAGGAATTCAAGAATGCATGTTGTAGTTCATACATTGCTAAAAATAGTAACTTTTGGGTATGAAAGTTGATGAATCATGATGATTAGGTGTTGTTGATCATGTTTAGATGTTGTCATGGACTTGAATTGGTATATAATTGATGAATTTATGAATGTAGTGTGAGTTTGATGAATTTGGGATGAACTTTCCCAAAAGGGAAACTTTAATGGTGCAAATCCTTGAATTGGATGATTTGAGCATGTTTGGGATATTAGGATCATGCTAGTGTGTTCATGGATGGTTTCCAAGGTGATGAAATGTGTTGTTTAGGTTATAGGGATGTTGATTTGGTTTGTTACCTGTTTTGGCCTGTTGTGATTCGCATGACTTGTGTGATATCTAGTTGCATGATGATCTAGGTAGTATATGTGGTTAATGAAGTGCTATATGTAATCAAGTTGTATGTGAACATGTATGACATGCTGTTGTGTTAGTATTAACGAGTTATCACCTATAATGTCACCAACGGGTCAAACGGGTCAACTGGGTCAAATGTGTCTTGTCTTTCTAAAAACCTTGAGTTCTTTGGTTTGTAGAGCACTTAGGGTTTCATGTTGATTCTGTGTACACGTACTTATGTACTCTTGTGTTCTAGGTGACCTTTGAAGGTTGTCTTTTTCTTTCAAGTTAAGCCCTAAGTTAATTCTTGCGCGTATCAGGTGAGTTCTTGCCCCACTTATTTTACATAATCTCTTTTGGGGGAGATAGCATACTGTTGATCACAAACGCTTTTATATATGAGTGTGTATAATATTGATATAGTGTTGTTTACCATGGAAAGTCCTCACACTTTCGGATTGTTAATATTGAATAGCGGGGAAATCTTGGGTAGTACTACTGGGTCTGACGAGCCCCACCTGTGTGACTCGAGGTCATACGGGTGCAATTTTGTCCTAACATATATTCGTCACGATCTGGTAAGTCGTGACGGGAGGCAACAAACGTAACACAGTCAGCTTCGATCGCGAAATCACTATGATTAATATTTTATGTTAATAGACTAGCTATCTATTGCAATACACTACTTATGCTCTGGAAACTGTTGATTGGTTTATATTTTAACGCAAACTCTTGAACTCACCAACCATGTGTTGACTTGTTTAGTGTGTTATTCTCAGGTTAAGGTTGCCAGTTGCCTAGGAGCACGCACACCAGCATCGTTGAGTTGTCTACATTTGTTTGTTTACAAATTTGGGATTATTTTTACATTAAACATTTGTGTTTGGGGCGCGTATGTTTTGCGCATTCTCTTTACATACTACTTGTTTTGGGTTTTCTGTTTTAAAAACGCTTCCGCAGTATTTTAAACGTTAACTCTGGTTTTGTTTATTAATCATATAGAGTCGTTCTTGGTAACTAATGACTGAGATCCTGGTATGTCACGCGCCTCGCGGTAAAACCCCGCTCGCGGATTTTGAGGGTGTGACATCCTTCCTCTCCTTTGACAACTCAGTGTCAGTGATCTGGTTGTCGAGACTCGATCAAAAACAAGTTATTATATCGATCTTAGCTACCTTTATTGTGTAAGGGTAAGTAAGGTCATCTCCACAGGGAATATGTGGAAAGTGTTTAATAATATGACTCAATTAACTTAAAGACGCGGCCTTTAATATTAAAAATTGGAACTTGGGATGAAATCAAGAACACTATTGCAAAAAGTAATAAACTTTGAAACGAATTTGATTAAATATTAAGAAACAATCACTACCGGGTTTCCAATTTCACAAGATCCACAATTGATACTTTCAAATTAGGGTTTGTAAGAAACAATACTTCAAGATCTTAGCTTTTAATTAAAGTGGTAACAAAGAAACAATCTTTTAAGACTCGTTCATTCACAAAGTTACCAATTCACCTATATCATGTTGTCTACTTTTCTTAACGAGCTCACGATGCAAGGAAACCAAAAACTGATAATCAAGCAAACAACTTTATTTGTAAGTAAACCTTTTAACTTAATCAAAACATAAAAATTCATTTACTAATCCATTGTTCAATATAAAAACCTAATCAAACATACTAATTGACTCACTTGACAAGAATTGTACTCCCGAAAACAATCAAGAAAGAACTAGCCCCTTATTGTCTTCATTGAATCTTCAATCTTGATTATATGATGATCAATGATGATTTGATATGTGTTGGGAAGCTTAAAAGCACCCAAAATCACCTTGAATTTACTAGATTTTGGCTGGGAAGAGTTGTTCTTCGAGTTGGGTTGGATAGGTTTAAGTAGACATCAAGATCCATAAAATCTGGGTGTTTGTTGAAGACCGGCGTATGATACGCCCAGGGTCGGCGTATCATACGCCCCCCTCAGCATCCATATGCCCAACTTTCTGTAATTTTTGTCAAATACGCCCACTGATACGCCGCCCATACGCCAACCGACGTATTATACGCCCATACCCTGCGTATCATACGCCGGTATGCCTAATTTTGTGCCTTTTTTGTAACTTTTGATGTTTACATCTTTAGTCCTTGTAGTTTCGTGTTTGGCTCCTTATTCTCCAAAATAAGCCTCATTTAGCTCCAATTACCTATAAATCAAAACACAAACAACTTGAAACTATTCCACCACAATCATGATGTAAAATCAAGCATTTAGATCAATTAAACCTTGAAATATTACCACTCAATCACATCCCCACACTTAACCTTTTGTTTGTCCTCAAACAAACTTATTTGCACAATTAACCTTACTTAATCAAACATGCTAAATTATCATAACTTTGTATAAGTTAAGGTCCCGAGGCATATTTAGTTTTAACTTTCATCATGTAAGATTCACAACCCAACATGTAATACCACTTATGTTTTAAACTTAGAATCTTTAGTTGACATAACTTTACCTTTTGCTTTAAACATTAATGCATTCACATTCCTCACAATGAACACTCTTCTCGGTTTGTTTTGTGGACTAGTGACTATATACTAGTATATCTGAAAGTCTCAAACCAAAAATGTACATCTTCATCATAAGCTCGTATATTAATCATATCTCTATCAATTAACATAATATAATACATAAATCAAGAGGTCTTTCATGGGTTGTAATGTTAGGCTAAGGTTTAAGGTGGGATAGAAAGGGATTTAAGAATGGATAATGGTGAATGAAATCCAATTTAACATGCTAGACGTCTTGTTTATCAATCTCTATCATCTAGTTGCAATAATATTCTTTATTTCCCACACTATTTTTGTTGCTATATATTTTGATCATTTTGACCTCATATTTAACTTTTTTCTTTTTCTCTCTCTTCTTTTTTTCATATAACCAAATTCAAACCAATCATACTATTATTGAACTAATACTTAAAAGACACTTCTAAACAAATCATGGATTGAACTTCATCACCCATGGTTTCATAAAAAGGCTAAAGCTTTGTAGGCTTATTGTGTTGGGTTATACAAACGACAAGTTGGGGCTCAACATGGTATCTAAACGAAATTTTTCAAGGTATGAAATTCAAAAAAAAGGTTCAACAAATGGTTTATTCCTAATATCTCTATCACCTTCATGCACATATTGGTTCATGATCTTGACACACATCAATTACATGAGTTCTAACTTAAATGCACATTATGGTGTCCCTCATTATGAAAAATATAAAGCAAATCAACATATGCTATGAATTGCTCAATTAGGCTCAAATTCTCACGGAAATGGTGGGAAATAGTTAAAAATATGAAGCACATATGTCATCTACAATCCGGTTCGTTATGCCTTCTTAGAATTCTACCTAATTTTATAAAAGCTCATGATGGGATTGGCTTACTATAATTTCAACACAAGCATGCCAAGGGATCTATACATGCACAAACAAGTGATAATTAACCATGTATGAAAAAAAATTTAGGTCTCATACACAATTAAGCTTATTAGAAGATTTATTTTTTAAAAAGGTTCAATTTTTTCAATTGTTCCCTCATCCCCACACTTGAGATACATTGTCCTCAATGTATGGTAGTCACAATTGGTATTTTCATAACATAAGGATGTAGATTCTTAATTTCATTCCTATTATTGCTAATCAAGACAATTCATTACGAAGGGAGACTAGTATGTCATATCCTAACATATGATCAATCAATTTCAATGAAAGCATGAAAATAATATTGTTCAAAACCAAAGTAGTGGAAAGAGCACATGAACCTGATCATTACTGAGACCCTTCATTAACCATCTTGTGCCTCCCCACACTTGAGTGCTTGCATCTCGTGATTGACTATCAAAACAAAACAAAGCAAACCAAAGAAGAAAAAAAACAAAAACTAATAAAAGAGGTAAAACTCACTTTTGTAGGAATCACGATTGTATTTTGCGTATGCAACAAGCCTTTAAACCCCTTCATAGACCCGAGTGGACGAGTTGTAGTCTTGTGAGGGTTTCTAATGAACACACCCATAAAGTTCTCGGGTTGCCTCCCTTAAGCGCTATGTTTTAGGTCTTCAGCCAGACCTTACCTGAGACCACTTATGGTGGTCGAATTGCATCTTTGCCTACTGAGTTCCCAACAAATGCTCGAAAGTTGACATGCCAGCTCCATTGTTGTTTCCCAATTATAGGCATGTAAATTAAGAAAGTGTTAGGAAGCCACTTCATGATAACGTGTCCAATGTCATGCAATGTCACCTTTCTTTTCTTCATCCTTAAATTCTCTTCCTCAACTTTATTGGTCGAAGTAATAAGTACGAGAGAATGTTTGGGATAAACTTTGATTACCTCAGTTTCTGATTTTTGGATGAGTTTCATGTCTTTCTCTAAACAATTTGTAACTAGTTCTTCCATTGTTTCCTTAACAATGGTGGATTCAATCTCTGATTATTCTACAACTGAGGGAAGTAGTATGATATTAGTATCCACAACCTCCTCCATTACCTCGTTTTCTAGTGACTCTTCAATCTGGATTTTCATCAAAACCACATCACATTTTATGCTAAGGTAGTAGAGTCGTTGTTGATCTGAAAGTTGGTGTTGTATTAACATTCTTCAATCGTGGACAACAACACTTCGAATTGAGCAATCTTTTCCTCCTCCTCAGATTGATAAGTATATTGAAATTGCTTAACATTTTGGATATCAACAATTTCTTATTTTTGATAAGGAAACTGACATTGATTCTGATCATAACATTAAGAAGTATTTGAGTGGTTCGAGCGTCCATCAAAATCTACTTGATTAAGCCTATTAACATCCACGTATGTTTCCTAAGAGTATTCTTGATGATAGTCATTATGATCTTTCTTATAACTTGAGCTTTGTATCATCTCTGGTTTATAATTGTTGCAATACAAATCTTGCTCAAAGTTGTAGTTCGCCTCTGACTGATAATATCCTTCATAATATGGAGAAGATACCTCCATAGTAAGGATAAGATGATGGTACATCATCATAATAAACATCCAACATATATAATTTTCTTCTGGCATCCTCACACTTTTGCAAATACTCAGGACAACCATCTTGTGTGTGAACTGGACTTCCGTAACTAGTACATGAATAATAGACTCGATTCATGGTGAGGTTTAACTTCTTGAGATTAGCCTGCAATACATAAAACACCAAGCATAGCACCACACAAAACAAAACAAAAGAAGGAAAATAAAACTAAAAAAAATTAATAAAATAACACTTTGTGCACTAATTCCCCGGCAACGGCACCATTTTGATCTGGTTGTCGAGACTCGATCAAAAACAAGTTATTATATCGGTCTTAGCTACCTTTATTATGTAAGGGTAAGTAAGGTCGTCTCCACAGGAAATATGTAAAAAGTGTTTAACAATATGACTCAATTAACTTAAAGACACGAACTTTAATATTAAAAATTAGAACTTGAGATGAAATCAAGAACGCTATTGCAAAAAGCAACAAACTTTTAAACGAATTTAACTAAATATTAAGAAACAATCACTTTCGGGTTTGTAATTCCGCAAGATCCACAATTGATACTTTCAAATTAGGGTTTGTAAGAAACAATACTTTAAGATCTTAGCTTTTGATTAAAGTGGTAACAAAGGAATAATATTTTAAGACTCATTCATTCACAAAGTTACCAATTCACCTATATCACATTGTCTACTTTTCTTAATGAGCTCACGATGCAAGGAAACCGAAAATTGATAATCAAGCAAACAACTTTATTTATAAGTAAACCTTTTAACTTAATCAAAACATAAAACTTCATTCACTAATCCATTGTTCAATACAAAAACCTAATCAAACATACCAATTGCCTCACTTGACAAGAATTGTACTCCCGAAAGCAATCAAGAAAAAACTAGCCCCTCTTGGTCTTCATTGAATCTTCAATCTTGATTATATGATGATCAATGATGATTTGGTGTGTGTTGGAAAGATTGAAAGCACTCAAAATCACCTTGAATTTGCTAGATTTCGACTGGGAAGAGTTGTTCTTCGAGTTGGGGTTGGATAGGTTTAAGTAAACATCAAGATCCATAAAATCTGGGTGTTTGTTGAAGACCGGCGTATGATACGCCCAGGGTCGGCGTATCATACGCCCCCCTCAGCATCCATATGCCCAACTTTCTATATTTTTTGTCAAATACACCCACTGATATGCCGCCCATACGCTGACCGACGTATTATACGCCCATACCCGGCGTATCATACGCCAGTATGCCTAATTTTGTGCCTTTTTTGTAACTTTTGATGCTTATATCTTTAGTCCTTATAGTTTCGTGTTTGGCTTCTTATTCTCTAAATAAGCCTCCTTTAGCTCCAATTACCTATAAATCAAAACACAAATAACTTGAAACTATTCCACCATAATCATGATGTAAAATCAAGCATTTAGATCAATTAAACCTTGAATTATTACCATTCGATCAGTCAGCCAATTCATTTAACTCTTCTAAGGGAAGAGAGATGAGTTTATCAATGTTGTAGTTTTTGGTCCCCAAGTAGTTTAATCTGGCTGCCCTTAACTCATCATCTTGAGTGTTTGGCCTGGAGGCAACCCTAATTGCAGCTTCCATAAAGCCTGGGGACCCACTTGAACTTTCTTCCCTTAGCTTCCTCTTCCTCTCTCTTTTCTCCTCCTCAATCTCCTCAACTTCCTTTTACCTTTGTCACTCACAGGCCTTTGTGACTCAGGTTAGAGAGAGCTTTGGCCTTCATTACTTAGTTCTTCACTTAAGATGTGGCCAGAGAGAGGCTGTAAGACACCTTCACCAGCTGGTGCCTCATTGAGGGTAATGGGTGTTGAAGCAGTTCCTGTCATCTCAAGATCATAGGCTCAACTGCTGGGCCTTCAGCCAAAGTTTCCCCTTCGAAGCTAATCTTAGGTTTTCCCTCAGCATCCAGTTGACCAACAGTCTTGCCTGCTAGCCTCTGTCTATATAGTCTTATTCTCAGCTTGAACTCTTCAAGCACCCTTTGTTGAATCCTATCAGCCAACCTTGTAGCTTGCCAGTTTTGACTTGGGTTGGAAAGTGGGAGGTCAACTAGATTGGTGCTCTCATAGTATCTCAAGGTATAGAAGTTGAAGATCACTTGTTGCCCCTGAGACCTTGAGATTACCAGGGCTCTTCTTTGATAATCATATCTTCATCCCACTATTAGGTTTTCAGCAGGGTGAGATGGAGTAGGCATAGCCCTTGGTATACCCTCCTCAAACAGACTTTGAATGAAAGAGTCCACATCAATGTGGACTTGAGGAGGTTGTTGAATATGGACAACTGCAAGTAAGGGTAGTGAATCCTCTATGTCCATATTCTGAGAGGAACTCCCAGGTTCTGTGATTGTAAGACTTTCTCCCCCTTTCTAGTAGCATCACCTCTTGCACAGGGGAGCTAGGAGTTAGGTCCACCACATGCACAGGTTCTTGTGGGCCTGGTTGAGTCCTTTGGATGGGTCTCTTAGCTAACTTGTCACACCCCAACCTTAACGGCGGAAACGTCGAGATGTGAGGGTTAAGATTGCTCACAGCCACATAACACTACCATAAATTGTAAATATAAAAATTCATTAGTTGAAATAAACATTACAACCAAATATCTCAACAAACAAAAATAAACAAAGTTCAACTTTCAAGTCTCAAGTTATTTTATTTTTTTTTTCTAGGTCCAATTCCTAGGTGTAAGCATGCTTCAAAAGATAATCATCAACCTTGTGCATTTCCTGAAACATGTTAAAAATAAAAGGGTCAACTTTAAAAGTTGGTGAGTTTCCATGGGTTAAGCATACATATATATATATAAAAGTTTACAAGTAGCAATTCATGTCAATGGTTACGAATAAAGCAAGTTTATAGATAACATATAGCTACAATCAAACCTTGACCAAGAATATCATTTACAAGTTTAACGATTAGCTAAGTGTACTTGGTTCCCATGATGAACAAGCATACGTCATCAGGACCGGCAATAACCTCGGCTTTAGCACCAAATAGGCTTGTCAGGCCCATAGATCTATGACGTCGCCAGGCTAGCAATAGTTAATGATTGTCAACATATAATATCCATCATATAAGACTCACAATATTACAAATAACCATGACAAAAAGTAAAGATGAATTGCATGTGCGTTTACAAGTATCAAGATGTTTACAAGTGCAAGTTTATAAAGTTAACATGTTTCACCTCAAAAGGTGTGAAATAAAGTAAAAGAGGGGCATGGAAAAACTCACATGATATAAGTTGGTGTTAAAGGTAATAACAAGTAATTAAGTAGTGCTCCAACGATTCCTTTTACAAGATACCTAAACGTATATATTCCAAGATTAAGTCTAAAGATAAGTTTAACGATTCATACGTGAACTAGGGTTTCAAGTGGAGTTTGGGGCTTTTGACAAATAAATAATTTTAACAAAGGTCCGCTTATATTTTGGATTCAATGAAAAAGAAATAAATATACTATTTAAGTATTTTAATATAAAGAAATAAATGTAAATCATCTATAATAACTAGTAAAGTTTAAATAAACTTTTATAATTATTTAAAATAATCATAATTTAATCAATAATTTAAGGGTAACGTTTGGATCAATAATAATTTATTGATTTAAGCTATCATTTTAAAGTCTATTTTATAGCTAATAACTAGAAATGATTTTTTTTTGTCATATTGTTTTATTAAGAAAATATATTAAAATTACAGAAAATATTGGGGTAACTAAAAATAATTTTTAGTCATTAAAAATGATTTTTATAATTTTTTTATAAATTTTCTGGACTTAAATAGGTTAAAAAACGAGTTTTAAAAAAAATGGGGGGGGTGCCCGGGTTCGAACCCGGGACCTCAAGGATAGAAGAGTGATGTGTTACCATTAGGCTAGGGCGCCTATGCCTGTTAAGAAATGGGTTTTTAATTCTTAAAAACACAAATACAAAGACACCCCCAACCCATATGAACCCTAGAACGATTTGAACCAAATTGAAGATCAATTCGTTACTGTTAACGCTAAGGATCATGGGGCTTTTGTTCCCCATGTAAAATCGAGTATGTAGGTGGGTTAAATTACCCGGTTGAAGTCGAATTGATGATGAGGCAGACGAAGAACAGGCCGCGACCGAAGCTATAATCAATCGATGTGCAAATGATGATGATAACCAAATTCGTTGCACAGAAAGCTTCTATTGGTCTTGATGATTGAAAGCCCTTTATCAATTTCACTTAATAATGACCGAGGGTTGAAGAACACTAATGTTGCAGGTCGCGATGAAGGGGATGATCGAGTGTGATGTTCGTGTGAGTTTCAGGTGAAATTGAGATTGATAGCAGCTTAGGATTAGTTAAACGTTCGATTATGATACATTTAATTTGATTATTATTGAGTTTTAATGTTCGAACGGCTCTATGATTAAAAGCTTCGGTTATTCAAACCGATTGGGTTCATAACCGACGTCTAAACGCAATTAAGGTGCGTGTTCAAGTTCGAAACGGGTTCACGAACCGATTTGGAACGGTTTGGGATCAAGATTCGAAGGGTTTCGATGGTTTTAGGGTCTCGCCGGAGTTGGCCGGAGCCCTCGCCGGAATCACGGGGGGGGGGGGGGAAATCTAGTTTGGGTTTTTTTGAATTTTACACAATTGGTCCCTGTAGTTTTAATTCTTGTTATTTTAAATTCAACTTTATTTTTTTTTTAAAGTTTCTAAATTGACAATAAAGCCCCCTGAACTTAATTAAACTTTAAGTTTTAACTATTTTATAACTTATTAATTATTTAACTTTTATAACTTATCATTTCTATTATTATTATTATTTTTATCTTATTTTAACTATTATTATTATGTTTATTATATTAAAACAAATTATTAACTCTTAAATTAATGAATTAATGCACAATAAAAGAAACATTCATAAACAACCCATATAGTTTCTTAAATGACATAAATGGTCCTTACAAGAACATAACAAGGTTAACTATCAATTAACGAAAACACGAAAGGTTACAGTCTCCCCAACTTTTAAGAATTTCATCCCGAAATTAAGAATGAACTAGACGAACAAATACGGGTATTTCATCTTCATATGCTCCTCACGCTCCCAAGTAAACTCAGGTCCACGCTTATTTTCCCAACGAACCTTGACGATTGGGGTAGTAGTGGTCCTAGTCTTCTTCATAATACGGTCCATGACTTCAACGGGTTTCTCAACAAAATGTAATGACTCGTCGATCTGGATGTCATCTAATGGGACATACAGACTTTCATCAGCCAAACATTTTCTCAAATTTGAGACATGGAAAACAGGATGAACCCCGCTAAGATCGGAAGGTAGTTCCAGTTTATAAGCCACTTTCCCAATCCTTTTCAGGATCTTGAAAGGTCCTACAAATCGTGGAGCTAATTTACCCTTCTTCCCAAAGCGAACGACTCCCTTCCATGGTGAGACTTTAAGAAGAACCATATCCCCAACTTGGAATTCCAACGGCTTGCGTCGTTTATCGGCATAACTTTTTTGTCGACTTCTAGCCACTTCAAGGTTCTTGCGAATCATGGAAACTTTATCGGTTGTTTCTTGTATGAGCTCAGGACCAGTGATGAAATTTTCACCAATGTCAGTCCAGCAGATCGGGGAACGACATTTACGACCATAAAGTGCTTCAAAAGGTGCCATTTTGATACTCGAGTGGTAACTATTATTATACGAAAATTCCGCGAGAGGTAAATGCGTATCCCAGTCACCACCAAAGTCAAGGACACAAAGACGTAGCAAATCCTCTAGGGTTTGAATGGTTCGCTCGGTTTGACCGTCCGTTTGAGGATGGTAAGCCGTGCTTAAATCCAGTTGAGTACCCAAAAGTTCTTGCATAGACGACCAAAAGTGCGAAGTGAAACGAGCGTCTCGGTCGGATATGATATGCAAAGGTACGCCATGACGACTCACAATCTCATCAATGTATATACGAGCTAACCTTGACGTTTTGTAAGTGTCACGTATGGGTATGAAATGTGCCGACTTGGTCAATCGGTCAACGATCACCCATATGCTATCATGACCACGAGAGGTGCGAGGTAATTTGGTTATGAAGTCCATGGATATGTGTTCCCATTTCCACATGGGAATCTCGGGTTGTTCAAGCAATCCACTAGGACGTTGATGTTCAGCTTTAACCTTTGTACACGTAAGACACTTAGCTACGTAAGTTGCTATGTCTTTCTTCATTCCAGGCCACCAGTATTGACCACGCAGATCCATATACATCTTATCGGAACCAGGATGAATTGAGTAACGAGTTTGATGAGCTTCATTCATGATAAAGGTACGAAGATTATCACGGTTTGGAACCCAAATTCGATTCAAGAAATACATCAACCCATTGGGTTTCGTTTCTAGTTGAGCTCGAAGGTTGTACTCCAATTCCTCTCCCATTTTTCCTCCTTCTTGAACCGCTTGTTGAGCCTCCATGATACAAGTCTCGATGTCATTCTCAATCCTCAAATTTTGTAGCAGCACCGTAGTCTCGTTAACATCCAGACGAATCTCAGTATCAAATTCTCCCAAGATATCAAACCATTGTCGTCGATCGCGAATTTCTTGAAACGAGACCATCTTATTATGAATCTTACGACTTAGTGCATCGGCTACGACATTTGCCTTTCCAGGGTGGTAACGAATGTCACAATCATAATCACTAATCAATTCAACCCAACGTCGTTGTCTCATGTTGAGATCCTTTTGATTGAAGACGTGTTGTAGGCTTTTGTGATCGGTGTAGACTATACATTGCGTCCCATAAAGGTAATGCCTCCAAATCTTTAAGGCAAAAACCACAGCACCAAGTTCAAGATCATGTGTCGTATAATTCACCTCATGGACCTTCAATTGTCTTGATGCATATGCTATGACCTTTCCTCATTGCATGAGAACACAACCAAGGCCTTGTTTAGATGCATCACAATATACGGTGAAATCATCGTTCCCATCGGGAAGGGTCAATATAGGAGCATTACACAACTTGTGCTTTAAGGATTCAAAGGCTCCCTCTTGTTCAGATCCCCATTCGAATGGTTTATTCTTTTGGGTCAAGGAAGTAAGGTTTCGCGATTCGAGAGAAGTTGGCAATGAAACGTCGATAATAGCCAGCAAGACCAAGGAAAGAACGAACCTCGGTTGGAGTTGTGGGAACACACCAATTTTTCACAGCTTCCACCTTTGCAGGGTCAACGTGAATTCCTTGACTATTCACCACGTGTCCCAGAAATTGGACCTCCTCAAGCCAAAATTCGCACTTTGAGAACTTTGCGTATAGTTGTTCTTTCTTCAATAGCTCAAGAACTTGTCGCAGGTGATGTTCGTGATCGGTTTTGGACTTGGAGTAGATAAGTATGTCGTCAATAAAGACAATCACGAACTTGTCTAGATACGGCTTGCATACTCGATTCATGAGATCCATAAAGACAGCAGGGCATTCGTTAAACCAAAGGGCATCACCATGAACTCATAGTGTCCATATCGGGTACGGAACGCAGTTTTTGGGATATCATCATCATGAACTCGTAATTGATGATAGCCAGAACGTAAGTCAATCTTTGAGAAAATAGCAGCTCCTTGAAGTTGGTCAAAAAGATCATCGATGCGAGGAAGAGGGTAGCGGTTCTTGATGGTAAGTTTGTTAAGCTCACGATAATCGATGCACATACGAAATGATCCATCTTTCTTTTTCACGAACAGAACAGGTGCACCCCAAGGCGATGAGCTAGGTCGGATAAAGCCCTTGTCGGACAGTTCTTGGAGTTGACTAGCTAGCTCTTGCATTTCTGACGGTGCAAGTCGATATGGTGATTTAGCCACAGGGTTCGCTCCCGGAATTAAATCGATCTTAAACTCGACTTCACGCACGGGAGGTAAACCGCTAAGGTCATCGGGAAACACTCCAGGAAAGTCTCGTACAATCGGGACATCCTTAAGATCGTTCCCTTTGACTTTCGTGTTGACCACGTAAGCCAAGAAAGCCATGTAATTCTTGCTTAGACATTTTCGGGCTTGAGTACACGACATGAGTTTGAGTCCTTTGGATGATTTTTCGCCGAATACTTTCAATGTATCCCCCGAAGGCAAAGGAATTCGAATGCACTTCTCGAAACAAATAATTTCAGCATGATGTTTGGCTAACCAATCCATGCCAATGATAACGTCAAAGCTTCCAAGTTTCATAGGAATAAGGTCGATAAAGAAATCATGCTCGTTTAGGCTCAAAATGCAATCATGAATGACGACATCAATGGTGATGGGTTCTCCATCGGCGACTTCGACAGTAAGAGGTCTTTCTAGTTTCGTATGTGGCTTAGCAAGTATAGGCTCAAATTCTATCGAGACAAAACTCTTATCGGCTCCAGAGTCAAATAGAACGTAGGCATAAGAATTATTAATAAGAAACATACCTGTTCAGTTTTAAAGACGTTAACGATACAGGTAAAGCAACAAAAGAACTTGGATCATAAAGTTGGGGTTGGATTTGACATACCGTTCACCACATCGTTGTTTGCTTGTGCTTGGTTTGCATTGATGTTGAAGGCACGTCCTCGAGCTTGTGGTACGTTACCCGCAAGACGAGGGCATTGTGGGCGAAAATGACCAGGTTCCCCACAGTTGTAGCAAGCACGATTAGCAACTAACGCAGCATTGTTTGGTGCACGGTGACAAGTAGCCACCAAGTGTCCATACTTACCACACAGTGTACAGATACGGCACGGGGTATTACCCGCATGATGATACTTACAGACATTGCACAATGGTAGAGGACCAGCATAGGTTCTAGCAGCAGGTGCTTGTGTACCAGGAGCGGGTTGTCTTTGAGGTACCTTGGGTGTAGCCACAGCGAAATTACGCGCCGGTGTGAACTTGCGTTTCTTGTTGTTGTAAGACGGTTCATTCTTATTCTCCTTAGCTGCTTCAGGGACCGCCTTTTCAGTCTTTTTAGCCCCTTTGACAGACAAGGTGCCCGCTCGAATATGGTTTTCAGTAAGTTGAGCGGTGATGGTAATGGCATCTTCCAAAGTTGTGGGTCTACTTCCCACCACGGCATCTTGGATTTGAGGTGGCACCCCCTTGATGAACTTCTCAATGTTCCTAGGAACAGTGTCAACCATGTGAGGCAACAGGATGCTCAACTCGTGATGCCTAGTTGAATAGGCCAAATGATCTCCACCATCTTGCTTGAGATTCCAAAACTCCTCCTCCAGCTTTTGCAGCTCACTTCTCGGGCAGAACTTTTGGATGGCAATGTTCTTGAATTCTTCCCAAGTGAGTGCCAACACAGCATCAGCACCACGATTCCTCTTCTCACTATTCCACCACGTAAGTGCTCTTTGTTGAAGAACACTTGTGGCATAACGGACTTTGAGTGCCTCGGGACACTCACAGTTGATGAAGGTGTTCTCCATGCTTTCAAACCACTCGAGAAGTCCAGTGGCTCCTTCCTTCCCACTAAAGCTAGTGGGTTTGCACGAGTTGAAGTGCTTAAACGTGCAGGGTTGGTTGTTTCTTCCTTGATTTGCACTATTCTCTCCTTGCCCA
The DNA here is from genome assembly GCA_025506505.1 of Flaveria sonorensis. Lineage (NCBI taxonomy): Eukaryota > Viridiplantae > Streptophyta > Magnoliopsida > Asterales > Asteraceae > Flaveria > Flaveria sonorensis. The sequence continues at coordinate 65,946,164 of CM046440.1, read as the reverse complement.
TTGCCATTAGTGTTGTTACTAGCGTTGGTCATCAAGGTGCTACTCAGTTCGGCAACCATGGTCGGAATGACTGCAGCCATTTGACGGGCAATCATGGCGGCTAATTTGCGGTCGGAGCTACCACGCTTTCCATGATGACGAGACATGCTGGATATAAAATAAGTTAGTCACAGAAATTTGGAGGTAGAAGATAATAAATCAACAAAGATTTTTCAAGACTTGTAAAACACACATGGAATGATTCCATTTGGTACGCATTACCATTTGGAAACGTTGACACGTCAAGGTGAGTTAACTCCAATTGCCTTAGAAACTTGTGTATATTGACCATAGTTTATCACTCATCCCAGAAATCCCCAGGTAAGCATAACTAGTCCCACGGGATTTATGCGAAATGCTTACCTTAGCCCGAAGGCTTTTTGCCAGGAAATCCAGAATACAGGTGTCTATGTGTCACACAATATTTCTTTAGGTTCATGGAATTAAAACCTTGATGAGATTTTCATAGATTAGTCATAAAGTCTAAAGATTTGAACCTTTTGATATAAAGCTTACGTTCCCCCGTGTCGTCGAGAATAAGTTTAAGATATTTCATCGTCGAGAGAATAAAGGATTAAGAATAAGTTTTAGAGAGGACAAGGCAACCAAGTTTCTCAATTATAAGGCAATCCTAACTAAAGGCATCAAGTTGCACATCAAGAGGCCATCCTTAACAAGTAGCATTATGTAGCATGCAACAAGATATATTACAAGATCATAAAGATTTTTCTTATGAGGTTCATGCATCAACTATAGTCTAGGTCACCATTTCTAATAACCTAAATCCCTATAGTTATGGGCTCTGATACCAATCTGTCACACCCCAACCTTAACGGCGGAAACGTCGAGATGTGAGGGTTAAGATTGTTCACAGCCACATAACACTACCATAAATTGTAAATATAAAAATTCATAGTTGAAATAAACATTACAACCAAATATCTCAACAAACAAAAATAAACAAAGTTCAACTTTCAAGTCTCAAGTTATTTTATTTATTTTTTTCTAGGTCCAAATCCTAGGTGTAAGCATGCTTCAAAAGATAATCATCAACCTTGTGCATTTCCTGAAACATGTTAAAAATAAAAGGGTCAACTTTAAAAGTTGGTGAGTTTCCATGGGTTAAGCATACATATATATATATATAAAAGTTTACAAGTAGCAATTCATGTCAATGGTTACGAATAAAGCAAGTTTATAGATAACATATAGCTACAATCAAACCTTGACCAAGAATATCATTTACAAGTTTAACGATTAGCTAAGTGTACTTGGTTCCCATGATGAACAAGCATACGTCATCAGGAGCCGGCAATAACCTCGGCTTTAGCACCAAATAGGCTTGTCAGGCCCATAGATCTATGACGTCGCCAGGCTAGCAATAGTTAATGATTGTCAACATATAATGTCCATCATATAAGCTCACAATATTACAAATAACCATGACAAAAAGTAAAGATGAATTGCATGTGCGTTTACAAGTATCAAGATGTTTACAAGTGCAAGTTTATAAAGTTAACATGTTTCACCCCAAAAGGTGTGAAATAAAGTAAAAGAGGGGCATGGAAAAACTCACATGATATAAGTTGGTGTTAAAGGTAATAACAAGTAATTAAGTAGTGCTCCAACGATTCCTTTTACAAGATACCTAAACGTATATATTCCAAGATTAAGTCTAAAGATAAGTTTAACGATTCATACGTGAACTAGGGTTTCAAGTGGAGTTTGGGGCTTTTGACAAATAAATAATTTTAACAAAGGTCCGCTTATATTTTGGATTCAATGAAAAAGAAATAAATATACTATTTAAGTATTTTAATATAAAGAAATAAATGTAAATCATCTATAATAACTAGTAAAGTTTAAATAAACTTTTATAATTATTTAAAATAATCATGATTTAATCAATAATTTAAGGGTAACGTTTGGATCAATAATAATTTATTGATTTAAGCTATCATTTTAAAGTCCATTTTATAGCTAATAACTAGAAATGATTTTTTTTTTCATATTGTTTTATTAAGAAAATATATTAAAATTACAGAAAATATTGGGGTAACTAAAAATAATTTTTAGTCATTAAAAATGATTTTTATAATTTTTTTATAAATTTTCTGGACTTAAATAGGTTAAAAAAACGAGTTTTAAAAAAAATGGGGGGGTGCCCGGGTTCGAACCCGGGACCTCAAGGATCATGGGGCTTTTGTTCCCCATGTAAAATCGAGTATGTAGGTGGGTTAAATTACCCGGTTGAAGTCGAATTGATGATGAGGCAGACGAAGAACAGGCCGCGACCGAAGCTATAATCAATCGATGTGCAAATGATGATGATAACCAAATTCGTTGCACAGAAAGCTTCTATTGGTCTTGATGATTGAAAGCCCTTAATCAATTTCACTTAATAATGACCGAGGGTTGAAGAACACTAATGTTGCAGGTCGCGATGAAGGGGATGATCGATGTGATGTTCGTGTGAGTTTCAGGTGAAATTGAGATTGATAGCAGCTTAGGATTAGTTAAACGTTCGATTATGATACATTTAATTTGATTATTATTGAGTTTTAATGTTCGAACGGCTCTATGATTAAAAGCTTCGGTTATTCAAACCGATTGGGTTCATAACCGACGTCTAAACGCAATTAAGGTGTGTGTTCAAGTTCGAAACGGGTTCACGAATCGATTTGGAACGGTTTGGGATCAAGATTCGAAGGGTTTCGATGGTTTTGGGGTCTCGCCGGAGTTGGCCGGAGCCCTCGCCGGAATCACGGGGTTGGGGGGGGGGAAATCTGGTTTGGGTTTTTTTGAATTTTACACAATTGGTCCCTGTAGTTTTAATTCTTGTTATTTTAAATACAACTTTATTTTTTTTTTTTAAGTTTCTAAATTGACAATAAAGCCCCCTGAACTTAATTAAACTTTAAGTTTTAACTATTTTATAACTTATTAATTATTTAACTTTTATAACTTATCATTTCTATTATTATTATTATTTTTATCTTATTTTAACTATTATTATTATGTTTATTATATTAAAACAAATTATTAACTCTTAAATTAATGAATTAATGCACAATAAAAGAAACATTCATAAACAACCCATATAGTTTCTTAAATGACATAAATGGTCCTTACAAGAACATAACAAGGTTAACTATCAATTAACGAAAACACGAAAGGTTACATAACTTGCCCTTGAGATGGTGATCTCAAGTTGCTGGTCATTGACCCTCTTTTGTAAGGTAGTCACCTGAGATTCCAGGTGACTGACCTTTGAGACTAAATAGCTGTAGGTTTTAGTCAGTTGTTGTAACTTTAGTTTCAGACTCCCCTCTTCTTCATTTGAAGAATCACTAGGGATGAGAGAATAGGACTAAAGTTTTCTTCCTCATCATCAGCACTAAGTTCTTAGCTGCTGGATTTCCCCTGTACCATGACACTTCAGTTGAAGAGTCAATGGGCTGGGTTGTCATGGTTGAGGTCTTAAAGATGTAATCACTTGTAGAAATAAGAGCCTCTTCCATATGGACCTCCTGAACTGGTTCAGGGAGATCCACCTTAGTTGTAGGTGGATGATGTGGGCTAGACATGGGTGAGTCAGGAGCATTCATCTCTCCTTGAGTAAGGGTGGAGAAGAGAGACTCATGGTACTCACTGAATCCCATGTCTTCATCATCATAGAATTCAAGGTTAGGTATGGGTTGATTGAGGTCTAGAGGCTGAGGATGGTAGCTTTCCACTGAAGGTTGTTCACTAGAGTTTTGAGACTCTGAGTGAAGGCTTCAGGCTGGTGTAGTGAGCTCATCAGGCTAAGCATGAGGAACCTCAGCACTGATCCTTGAAGTGATGGGAGTGGTTTGCTCCTCAGGGGAAGTAGGAGCTCTAGTGTCTACTTCCTCCTGCATGGGTGAGAATATAGGGGTGTGCACAACCTGATTAGCTTGTGTAGGGGTTCATTTGGATTTTCTTTGGTAGGTGATGGTGATTTGTGGCTGTGTGGGTGGTGCAGATGTGGAAGGTGTGGGTTCGATATTAACTTGTGTTGCTAAGTTGTCACCTTGAGCAATAAGCTCTAACATTTTTAGGACCAGGGCTGTTTTTACCCTGAGAAGCCAATGGTTGGCTTTCTCATTGTTTTAAAGATGCCAGGCTTCATCTGTTCCAATTTAAGAACATTACATGTTCCCCTTAACTGTGAGCACAGTTCACAGTTAAGAATGTACTGGACATATCTAGGGAACATATAATATTCTAAGGAGTCCAAGTTTGCAAGTAAATTAGTATAAACAAATTATGAGTGCCTGAACTTGACCCCTTGTACCAATTCATGGACTATGTAGGAAAGGTCTTTAGGAATTTGATCCCAACCTCCATGTTTGTTTGATAGACAGTGAATGATAACATGGAGGAGGTACTTCTATTGGGAGGAGACCTTTCCTTTCTTGAAGGTTCTTACAGAGTAATCACCCTCATACCCCATCTACCTGAAGGGCTGGTTCACAATAGATTTTGGGAAGGACAATTCTCTTTCTTCATCATCCAGCCTTAGATAAGTATGAATGGTGGCTGGAGTGATAAAAATTGTCCTGCCCTACACTGTGGCAGACAGTGCCTTCTCCCCATCCATAATGACCTCTTGGCAGGTCTTCCAAAATTCTAAAAGCCAATCCTCATATAGTGGAGGATTTATGGTGAGGGAGGTGAAGTAGTTGGATAGAGTCAAGAAACAAAAAACGTCTGAGAAGCCATGATCTTTCTCAGACACTAACTGAGCAACCTGATTATGTTGTCTATGTAGTTGCATGGAGAAATTAGGCTGGTTTCGTGGATCAGGGTTGGCCATTTTAAGTAGCTTTGAGATGAAGGAGGGTAAGAACAAGGTCGGTTTGTGGGTGAATTTAGGGTTTGAATCTTGCAGATGAAGGAGAATAGTGAAAGAATAGGAACCGTTGTACGAATATATATGGTATGGATTTGAGACAAAGTTAATGCAAAATGATAAACTTTGAAATCCGAATGCCGGTCCCACCTCATAAAAAGTGCCCAAAAAGTTAGTTTTCTTAGAAATCTAAATCTTCCAAAGGTAATTTGACTTCGGAAGGTTTTAGAAAAACTTCCGAAGCCAATTTGGCTTCGGAAGATATTCCGTAGTTGTTTAAGAATTTTGCTTCGAAAAAAAATATTTAGAGTATTTTTACTTCCTACATAGATTTTGCTTCGGAATATATCAAATATCAGAAATCTTATTCAATAAGAGAATAAGTCTTCCGAGACTTAATTGCTTTCGAAAAAAAATAGTCCTTCAATACATATAAGTACTTAGTGACAAATATAAGCTTCGGAAGATATAGTCAAATTTCTTTGAACGTTAATTTCTCAGAAGTAGTTATTTATTTTGAAGACATAATTTTCTTCCGAAGACAACTTGATGTCTTCCGAAGGAAAACATATCTTAAATTCTCAAAATTCTAAGGGATATCATTTTGAAAAGTTTCTTCCAAAGTAAACTGGGCTTTTATGATGATGATATAGACAACTTAAGACACACATATTATTAAAAATAATTTTGAGTTTAGTTTAAGAAAAATCTACTCAAAGTTAATCATCCTAATAGGTGATACAAGATACTTAAATCTCTGCTCATCAAAAGCTTTTGTGAATAGATTAGCATATTATTCATTTGTGTTTACTTTGACTAGTTTAATCAATCCTTTTTTAAAATTATCTGTAATTAAATGATACCTGATATTGATGTGCTTTATCTTTGAGTGCTGAACTGGATTCTCTATGATAGAGATAGCACTGTTGTTGTCTATATGGATGGGAGTCTCCTTGAAGTTGAATCCATAGTCTAGCATCTGATTCTGAATCCGAAACACTTGAGCAAAGCAGCTTGCAGCAGTAATGTATTCAGCTTCAGTAGTTGATACAGATACACAAGATTGTTTCTTGCATTACCATGAGACTATCCTTCCACCAAGAAATTGACATCCCCCAGATGTTGACTTTGAAGTCATGTTGCAGCCACCATAGTCACTATCTGTATAAGCATACAGATTGAAGTCAGAATTTTTTGGATACCAAAAGCCCAATTTGGGAGCACCCTTGAGATATCTGAGTATTCTCTTGACAGCAACCAGGTGTGACATCCTTGGTGATATCTTGCACAAATACATGTAGCAAACATGATATCAGGCTTGCTGGCTGTGAGATACATAAGAGACCCAATCATAGCCCTGTATAGATGTTCATCAACACACTCCCCCTCAAGATCAAATCCAAGAGAGTGGTTTCTGGCTATGGGTGTCTTACAAACCATGCACTCAGTCATGTGAAACCTGGTAAGTATGTCTTGTACATACTTTGACTGATTTATGAAGATACCATTATCAGCCTGCTTCACTTGAATTCCTAGAAAGAAATTGAGTTCCCCCATGGCACTCATTTCAAATCTATTCTTCATCAACTTCTTAAAGTCTTTGCAGAGCTTCAAATTAGTTGACCCAAAGATAATGTCATCTACATAAACTTGAACCAGCATCAAGTCATTTCCTGTTTCTTTGATGAAGAGTGTTACATCAATAGTACCTCTCCTGTATCCGTGTTTACAGATATACTGTGATAGTGTCTCATACCACTTTCTTGGAGCCTGATGCAGCTCATAGAGAGCTTTGTCAAGCTTGCAAATATAATCAGGATGATTTGGGTCTGCAAAGCCAGGTAGTTGTTTGACATACACTTCCTTGTCAATCACCCCATATAAAAAGGCACACTTAACATCAAGTTGGTAGAACTTGAAATCCTTGGATGCAGCAAAAGCCAGAAATATCCTAACAGCTTCAAGTCTTGATACAGGAGCAAAAACATCTATGTAGTCAGTCCCTTCTTCTTGTGTGTATCCTTGAACAACTAGTCTTGTCTTGTTTTTTATGGCAAGTCCTCTATTATCCTTCTTGTTTCTAAATACCCACTTGGTACCTATAGTAGTCTTCCCTGATCAAGAGGACATAGATTCCAAACCTTCTGTCTTTTGAACTGAAGCAGCACCTCCTTCATTGCTTCAACCCAACTTCCATCTTTCAAAGCCTCTTCAATCTTCTTAGGCTCTATCTGGGACAAGAAACAAAAGTGTAGACAAACATTTTTATCATAGGTTTGTCCTCTTGTTCTCATCCCAGTTTCAACATCTCTAATGATGTTTGTGGTCGGATGGGACTTATGGATTCTCAGTTGAGGAATTACAGCAAGTTGTTTGGACAGATCCAAATTTGTGAAATTCATATCTGGTGTTTTAGAATCATCCACCACATCAACACACTTATCAAGTGACACTTGATCCAATGAGTGTGTTACATCATTGATGTTGTCTTCAATGGAGTAGTTATCAGCATCAAGAAACTCCTGATCACTATCACCACCTCCATCTCCTCCTACATTTGAAACTCTTTCATCTAAGTTTTGTGCCTCTGCGCTGGAATTTATAGGCACCTTAGATGTGTCAGCGGAAGTATTTGTCATGGTTGTGCTGACAGGATTTCCAATTGCAGGGCTAGTTACCACTAGAGCTGAAGTAGTTTGTACACTTAGTCTTCTCAGCTCAAATCTTGGATCAAAATCTCCTGTTGATAAGATACCTATAGTGACTGAAACATTCTCACAAGATTTGTTAAAACAGTTGGTAACTAAGTCAAGATCAAACAACCAATCAGGACTAGAACCTTTCATACTAGGTGTGTGCTCATTGAAGGTCATATTGGCTAACTCCTCAGCTACTCTAGTTCTGAGATTGTATACTCTATAAGCCTTGGCTTGGTACTAGGTGTGTGCTCATTGAAGGTCACATTGGCTAACTCCTTAGCTACTCTAGTTCTGAGATTGTATACTCTATAAGCCTTGGCTTGGGAAGAGTATCCAATAAAGTGTCCATCATCTGATTTCTCAGCAAATTTGGCTATTTGATCTTTGGTATTCAAGATGGTGCAAGGACATCCAAATGATCTGAGAGAACCAATAAAAGGTCTCCTTTTGTGCCACAGTTCATAATAAGTCTTACCATGAGTCTTAACCACTAAAACTCTATTATACACATAGCAGGCAGTGTTGACTGCCTCTGCCAAGAAGGTGATGGGCAGTTTAGAGTCAGATAACACGGTTCTTGCAGCTTCAATAAGTGTTATGTTTCTCCTCTCAGCAACACCATTTTGCTGAGCAGTCCTGGGAGCACTATATTGTCTTAAAATACCCTTTTCATCACAAAATGCATCAAGGATTTGGTTTTTAAATTCGGTTCCTTGATCACATCTTATGATCTTGACCCTGTGATTACATTGATTCTTAATTTTTACAATAAAGCTCTTCAAGATCTCAGGTGTCTCATCCTTAGTTCTAAGAAAGAAGTCCCAAGTGTATCATGTAAAGTCATATGTGATCACCAAGCAATAAGAGGTCCTTTCTAGACTCATTACACTGGTGGGGCCAAAGAGATCCATATGTAATAAGTTTAGGGGTGTAGTGATGGAGTTCGTTTCCTTTGGCTTGTGAGATACCTTGTGTTGCTTCCCTTTTAGGCATGCAACACAATGATCATCACTTGTATACTCTTTCTTTGGCATTACAGTTACCAAATCATTCTTAATTAGTTTATTCATGTTTTTAAAGTTTACATGGCATATTCTTTTATGCCAAAGGAAAGACTCATCACTATTGGCCTTAGATAGAAAGCAAGAAACTTCTTCTGAAGGGGATCTTTCCTGCAAGTCCATCTTGTACATGTTTCCTGATATGCTCTTGAGGAATGACCACCCTGGGCTTGAAAACAATGCACGCATGCTCAGTAAAGAGCATGTTGTGTCTCTGATCATAAAATTAGGATACACTTAAAAGATTGTACCTAAGCTTCTTGACAAAGTTTACCTTTTCAATGCTGAGCTTACCATTTGTGACCCTACCCTTCCTAGTAATGTAACCACCAGAATCTCCTCCAAAAGCAACTGGCCATCCATCAATTCTTTTAAAGTTTTGAAGCAAAGAGCCATTTTCTATCATGTGCCTGGAACAGCCACTGTCAATGATCCATACATTTCCTTTGGTCTTTATCTGTTCCTGCACAAAAAGAGATGGTTAGTTACATTTGGAAACCCAAGCCTCATTGGTCTTAGGCTTGTCAAAGTGAATGGAAGATAATGCAACAGTGATTGATCATATATGCAAGTTCTGAGGATCATTTGTTGTTGTTGATGAAGAACTTTCAGTCACACGGCCTTCCTTCATCTCCCACACCAACTTTGAAAGATTAGACACGGCCTTCAATACTTCGGAAGATTTGATAACTTTGGAAGTTTTGGAGACTGGACCTTCGGAAGCTTTTGCATCCACTACAGCAGACTTCAGTACTTCGAAAGCATCCCTTCTTCCGATACCAAAATTTCTTCCGAAGGTAAGTTTTACTTATCTTCTTCTTCACTTTGGAGCTTTCGAAAGGAAGAGATTTTCCTTCCGAAGTTGTTTTCTTCTTCTTCTTAGAAGTTTTCTTCTTGTTTATATGGATAGTACTTTTGGGATTGTAGATGCAATCCTTGGCAAAGTAAGAAGTACTACCACACATGATGCATTTAGTTGGCATACTTCTGAGAATATTTTTTTGAGAGGGAGGCTGAGCATGATCAATTTCTACTTCCTTCTTCATCTTCATAGAGGATGCAACAGGCTTCTTGGGATGAGACTTGCTCTTGGAACTAGATGGTTCAAGCTGTGCAGTAGTGGTGCATGTTTTATTAGCCTTCTTCTTTAAATCAGGATGACTTGGACATGAACTAGAACTCCTAGTACTAGAGTCCATGGTTGTGTCCTTAATTTTTACCACTTCAAATCCAACAGAGATGAAGACTTGCTTTTGCTTGGAGTTGAAGGTGGCCTTGATCTCTTGGGCTTTCTTGGATTTTCTCTTGGCTACCTTGATCAAGTTCTTTCTTGCAGATTTTGTCATCCTGGATTCTTTCTTCTCTCCAGGAGTATAGTGTCCCTTCTCAGGATAACCCTTGTCACTCACCTCAAGTTCATCCTTCACTACCTCCTCTTCATCTTTTTCCTTTTCTTGAATGGGATCTATGGAGGGCAGCTCATCTTAACAAGTTCCACACCTTGGAGATCTTACATATAACAATGTGTGTGGAGGAGCTATCTCACTTGAACCCAATCCTTGCCTGTTCTAATAAAAAATATTTGCATGCATGGATGCAGATATTATGTTCTTAAAGGTTTCCTCTTCAAGAACATATTTTTCTGCATTAGCTTTGCTGATCACAAGCTCAGCTTGGCATTTAGTTAATTTAGTAATGAGATCCTTGATTTGAGTCATGTAATTTATGTGTTCATGCTTAAGAGTTGAAATGGTTTTCTCTAAATCTTCTATTTTGAGTTTATAATTATTTTTAGCTATTTTAAAGTCAGCTTTTAAGATGTTCAAGGACTCAAGATCAGATCTCACTTTCAAATTATAGGACCTATACATGTTAATTTTTGCAATGCATTCAGGGGTACAGAGATGTTCCAATACCTTAGATTCTTCATGATCAGCCATCAGTGCTTGGTTTGGAGAAGCATCTTCCACCTGAAAGCTCCAGTCAAAGCCTCATTCTTCAACAACAACAACAGCATGTTGTTTGGGCTGGCTTGGCTTCTCAGTTCTTGGAGCTGCATCAGTGTAGTTTGGCCTGGGCTGTGCTTGGCCACCATTTGTTCTTGGTGCCTTGCACTCTCTTGGTTACAGTTGTAACACTTCACTTTGCTTTTATCCAGTCCAAACTTTCCACTGGCCATATTGCTGGGAAATTTTCTCCCTGTCCTCTTGTAGAACTTCTTGGCCATGTATGTGAGAAGAGCCATCTGTTGGACTATCTCCATGTACTACAGATCATCTAGATGGATACAGTCCAAGTCTTCAAGAGTAAAAAGAAAGTTGCCACAACTTTCATCAGTAGACATAAAGGCTTATGCAGAGTTTGTCTCTTGGAATGGGCTTTCTTGGATGTAGCTCTCCCTTAGGGAAGGTGATGAAAGGACCCTCTTGTGAGTTTTCAGGGAAGCATATGAGATGATGTTATGGTTCTATGCTTCCCTTTTAACCACTTGAAGGGCTGAACTCTGCTGGTTGTTGGAAGAGCTATTGGATGGATTTTATAAGTTCATCTCCATCTGGTACCCACTATGGATACCGTACAACTCTGTGAGAGTAAGAGTAGAGAGGTTCTCAGTTCTCTTAATGGCCACACAGTCTGGGAAGAGAGAACATGAACTTCCTCATTATATCCTTGTTCTCAAGCTTTACCCCAACATCAGTCAGAGTATCCATAATCTCAACATACCTAAAGTATTATTGAGTCATGGTTTCACCTGTCTTGTAGGTGAAATTTTCAAACTGCTACTTCAAGATATCCTTCTTGTTCTTCTTGGCTTCATCAGACCCATCATACATCAGCCTTAGAGCATCCTTGAGCTGCTTAGCAGTTTTGCACTTCTTAAAGCCTCTGTATATGAAGTTTGAAAGAGTAGTTTGAAGGCAGTCATGGCCTTCTGATCTATATCTATTCTTTTCCAGTCTTCATCAGAATACACAGCCATTTCCTTTGGTATCATGCCACCTCCAGCAGTGGCTGAAAAGGTGCATGGAATGTAAGGTCATTCGACAACAAATCTCCACATCTTGCTGTCTTGAGACTTGATGAACCCTTCCATACATTGGCACCAAGTATCAAAGTCATTAGGAGTGATCAGTGGAGACTTTGTCATAGTACCGGTTTCCATATCAGCTTTAGTAAGAACTGCCATTTGAGTTGTTAAGTGTTCTATGAAACTGAAGTGATCAAAGATTGTGAGATCTTACAATCAAGAGCCTGAAATGCTCTGATACCAATTGCAGGACCGGTGAAGGGTGGTCAATGCAACAGTTTCAGAAGGATGGAGAGATATGCAACACTTAACATATCAAATAGGGAACCGGTTAGATGATACGAAGAACACAAGTGAAAGAACAAGAACACTCACATATGGTTTTCAAGAATGATGTATATTACTCTCAAGTTCTTACAAGTGTTACAAAGCATACATAAAAGATACAAGTACTTGAGACACTTTATACTACATCCTACAACCGGCTGTCCTTTGAAAGCCAGCTGAAAACACTAATCTAGACAACAAGATCAATGTAAAATCAAAAGACAGATTGCCTTTTGACTAGTGACTATGACATGTCATAACTCACATCCTAATATATTACAAAAAGGATAAAAGGTACATAAGTGGAAAGTTACACACCAATGATCATAATCTACAGTTGACAAAAGCATAGACCTTTTTGTGACCTCTCGTATTTTTATTAACCGTTTGTTAAACTTCGTTATCTCTTGTAAGGGTTTGTTTTGTTATTAATGCAAGTACGAGGACTTATTTTTAATTACTTGAAATCATTATAATTTAGATATAATTAAATAATTAAATAATTAATGATAATCATAATAATAATAATAATAATAATAAAAATAATAACAAACATAAAAGAAAATACTAATATTAATAATAATAATGAAAATAATAATAAAATGATAAAATAATAATACTAATAATATTAAATAATTATAATAAGTGTAAAATTATAAATAAATAAAAACAATATAAGTTTGTGTTTTTAAAAAAACTTGTAAATTATGATTTGTACATAAAATAATTAAGTTGAAAACTATAGGGACTAAACTGTAATTCTGTTTAATATTAAAAGTCAAACTTTGGATTTAAATTGTACAACTTAAAACCGCAGGGTCCTCAATGTAAATTTTAAAATAAACCCAACCCACACCCCGTTTTCCCGGCCAACTCCGGCCGGGTGTCCGGCGACACCCCAAAACCTCCCAAACTCATTTTAGCACACAAAAATGAACCCAACCGGTTCTGGAACAAGATTCGAACACTGAAACATGATTTAGTTCGAAATTAACATTGATCACAATCACATTCAAATCGAAACCGGTTACACTCGAAATTCAAAACTGATTCTACCCTTAAATCATCATAATCATCAAATTAATTGATCATAAATTATGGGTTAATCACTTAGAACTTAATGAGATGATTAAACCCACCTAAAGCAGCATTACACTCGTTTAATTCGACCTGAAACGGCCGACAATAATCCTATAGTCGTTGGACATGTACTTGATCAAATCAAACCTATAAAATAAAGGGCAAATGCTCTTGACACTTTCTTTTCACTATTTGTAACTTCAATTTCACCAAAAACACACACACATCGAAATCCCAATCAAGAACAGTCGCAGGCTTGTTCAAATTAAAATCGTCAAGAACAACATCAACCAGGTAATTAAATGGGGCTTTGCACTCGGTTTGATGTGGGAAATCAAAGCCCTAAGGTTAATTTTGTATCAACATCGAATTGATAGTCAATTGGTTTGATTTCCATTCTAGGGTTCTATTGAATTTTGAGGATTTTGTGGGATATATTTTTAAACTGATCTCTCGGTTATTTGACACAAACTGGGCTTTGGCCCGGCGGTTTAGATGTTGTGTGGTGTGGCAAAGGGCCCGGGTTTAAACTTGAGGCCCTGCCACAATTTTTTTTAAAGGGTTTTTATGGTATTTAAATTTCTGAAAAATATATAAATATTATTAATAATCATATAAAATCATTTTTAATCAGAAAATAAATAAAATCATTTTCTTTTAAATTTTCTTAAAAAATTTAAATTAAGAAATTTCATTTCTTTTATTTCAAAAATTATAAAAATAGTACAAAATACAATTTATTATTAATCTCATATTGTAATGGGTTCCATTTAATTTTCAAATAATTTTAATTTAACAAATTCCTTATTGTTTTATAAAATATAGTTATAAATTTGTTTATATATATTTTAAGAAAGTGAATATACATGTACATATTTAAAAATATACACTTATTGTAATTAATATAATTTTTAATCATTTAAATTTATAAATTACTATTTTATGTGAATAGTAAATAATACCCATTTGAAAATAAAAATTTAACTTTTATTAATGGTGTTAATCACTAAAATTCTTATTTAATCATTTAAATACCAAAATAATAACAAATTATGTCTATATTATAACTTAAAAATCATGGGTTAAATGGTTTATAAATATAACACCATAATTATCATGATTAACTTAATACGTCGTTTATTTAGGTTGAACTTTAACGAATCTTCGGCATTCCATACAAGACTTTCTTATTTGCTCATCTTTATTATCCATGTGAGTTTTCATACCCCATTTTATATTATTTCACACTTTTGGGGTGAAACATGTTAACCTTATTATAAACACATTTGTAAACACGTTTTACTCTTGTGACACTTATGCAATTCATCTTATTTCGTCGTGGTTATTTAAACTCTTGTAACTATCATGTGATGACTCTTGTAAGATACAATCATTAACTATTGCTAGTTTAGCGACGTCATAGATCTATGGGCCTGACAAGCCTATTTGGTGCTAAAGCCGAGGTTATTGCCGGCTCCTAGTGTCGTATTCTTGAGCACTATGGTAACCAAGTACACTTAGCTAATCATATAATCTTGTAATGGTCATATTTGTCAAGGTTTGATTGTTACATTTGTTCATCCATCTATAGTTACTCTATTCAATAACCTATGACGTGAATTGCCATCTTTTGATATATATATCTATGTATGATTAATCTATGGAAACTCACCAACATTATGTTGACTTTATTTTTTAACATATTTCAAGAAATGATACCGCTTAATATTGCTCTTGAAGACTTGAACACGTCTAGGATTGGACCTAGAGATTAAAATAAAATGACTTATTTGTCACATGATGCTATTTGAACTTTTGTAATTTGTTTGCTTGAAACTTACGTTATGTCCTTATTGTATGTTATAAACCTTGGAAATTAATATTATTGACACATTGAATTAGCGTTGTGTGGCATGAATAATCTTAACCCTCACACCTCGACGTTTCCACCGTTAAGGTTGGGGTGTGACACTTTTCACCAACTCATATAAGTTGGTTAGTCTTCAGAATGGGAGCGGAAAGTTGTTCAGCTTTTGTCAAAAGGTGATTAGAGAAAGCATGTATTCTCTGTCTTTGGAAGAAATCAGTCTTTGGCATCGGAAGACTTTGTCTCTGAAGCTTTGGAACACTTCATCTTTGGCTTCGAAAGATTTTACACTTAGCTTATTTTCTTTGAGTGGTGTAAAACTTTTGAAGTAACTTTACTCTGTACTTCATGCATGCATGCTGAGAGCTCTTTGGATGCTTTGGTTGCATCAGCCTTTAAGTATAAACCTTACAAAGATTTTCTTTTTGCTATTATGCACTTGCACTGACTGTTGGTATACATAACCATTAATTCTATATGAACCAACAGATCGTATGGGTAGCACTACTTGAGAGAAAACCCCACACATAGCTATTGATAAGCAAACAAAACACTAAGACCTGTAGTGTTGCGGAGCCTATAGGGTTGATGTGATATATTATCTACACATTCTTATTCTTTGACAGTTCGGTGCTCATATTCAAGAGTTGAATTCTTACTAGATTGGGATTGGATAAAACAGGTATAGGTTTGGTTGTGGACTTCTTTAATTGGTATCATACATGTTAAACTCTGGTTTCTATAAACTCACGAATTCACCAACTATTTTTAGTTGAAACTTTTAGTATGTTTTTCAAAACTGAAAACCAAAGATATCTTGGTTAATTATACATTTTGAAGAACCTCACGTAGCAGTTGTACCAAGTTGTAGAAGCCCTGATTACAAAACGTTTAAGAGTGTATTTGATGTAATATAGATTTTATTATTCTCTTATTATACAATGTTGTTCTCGATATTCAGTATAGTCGCATCCCATTACTTCCGTTGTGTGCTGAAAGTGAAGGTGTTACACACCCTAAGTGAATTTAGAAAATAATATATTTTTGATAAATTATAAGGATGAGGTTGAAAACGAGATGTTAATGCTCTAATAAATAACCTTTATGGTCTAACTTAATACTTTCAAACCCTCTCCTCTTTAGAGCGCTCATATTTGATTCCTTTTGCCTTTTCTCATCACAAATTTTAAAAAATAACATCATATTCTTTGGTTTTTAGATATTCATAGTCACTTGTTTAACTTCATCCATCTGGTTAAACTAAACATTATTATTTTTTTTTTAAATTATTCTATTGACTAAAATTCTCTTACATATCATTCTCCAAATCTATTGTTGTTCAATTAAAGAATACTTCTTTATTTTAAAATAATTTTTTTCTATTTCTACCAATTACATCTACTTGCAAAAATAATAAATATGAAGAATGAATAGTAAACCTTCATATACGGGGACTACTTTGCATTCTAACGACACTATAAGGTTGAGATATGAGAATGAAAAATAGATGGACATAAATTTTAAGTTTTTTTAAGGAAAAGTCAATGAAATATATTAGAAAAACAAAAGCTCCACCAAAAAACCAGAGGAAAAGAGTAAATAAAATTACGAGCAAAAATCTAAATTACACCTAAAAACTAATCAAATCGTTTGAAGTATCACCCTATTTTTTATCCAAATGAAAGTGTTCATTTTGATTTCTTCAAAAATCTTTTCTAAACTCCAATTAAGAATTGTTAAAATTTCTATAATTTCTAGCTTTCATAGGAACGAAATGATTGTCAGAATTGTTACATTACCTCGTTGTACTGTTTGTTTCCCTTAAAGCCTTTTATTAAATTGACCATCCCTTGAATTAACTTTTTCCTTAATGCTACCACTTTGCACCATTTCCATATTATGATCCAACCCTCATTAGCCACATTGCAATTAATTAATAAACGAGCCGTTGTTTCTAATAAATCGCTACATATGAGACACATCGAATTGCTTGTAATAATTTTTTTTAAGTGAATTTTTTTAGGAATTTAAGTATTTCGGGATGGGAAATGAGATGGAAATGTTTTGACTCCTGTGTCACCATCCCGATCCCAATTCCACATCCTCAAACTTCATGGAGTTGTACAATAAACCCTCGTATTTAAGGATATACTATATACGCCATATCCTTCATTTTCCACTGTAACTCTCATTTGCGTTGATTTTCTCCACCATATATGTTCTTTCTCTTTACACGGATCCATTCCTCTCCTAAAAGAAAGTAATCATTTCATAGGCGAGAAATCAAGTGGTGTAAGAAAAGGTTTGAGAGGTATCCAAATATATGATCTTTAAGGAGTTCACAAACCAAACCAAGATGAGGTGGTCCAGCAAGCGCTATTGAACCCTTGAAACCAATTTCAGATGGTTGCTTAATTGGTCGTTCTTACAACCAATGAAGCAATATGATGGAAAGTAGTATAAGGAAGCTAGTTGTTAATGGTAAATTTAATCACACTTGAATATAGTGTGGTTTTAGGAAAAAAAAAATCCTAGTAGTTAGATATTTACTTATGTGTAGAGGGACCTTAGTTTGATGCTAATAGTTTGATGTTTGTTTGTCCTAATTTGGTTAATCTATCTTTGTGTATGATGCACTTATTTGGGATATACTATAGTTGTATTGAATAGTTGTAATGGCCATTTTTCTAACTTGATTGGATTGAATTGCGTTTGCATTTAAGTTGTAGATTTCACGGGTATGACTAGATTGCAATTACTTTACATGTGTATAGGACCGTCTACCTTGTAGAATACACTCATGTATGTGTTCTACACTTTTGTGTACCCATGTATACATATATTATACGCGTATAACATATGAAATACAGACAAAATGTCTTCATACGATCGTATACATAAGGGGTTGATTAGTAAAATAGAGAACGTGCATATGGCTAACCCTAATTCAAACGCTTATTTAACAGTGCCATAATTTTTTTGTCATAACGGTTTCTTAAAGTACGCAAAACACTAAAGAGCATGCTGTTTAATAGAAACAAAATGGGTAGAAAATATTTCATTTCATCATATTTAAATATTTAGTTAAAACTAAAATTAGAGTATGAGATTGAAATTTAAAATAAAAAAAAACCTTAAAATTAAACTTTAATCGTATCTAAATATCTAAATATTTAATTAATAAAAGTTATACCGAATATAAGTATACAACAAAAGATCCCCTCAAACATCCGTTAAGTCGTTTCTTAACCTAGCTAGGGTTTTCAGTTTCATCGTTTACACATCTGCAGATCAACTACGATCACATCATTTTCCGTTTAATTCAACCTTCATCTCAGAATCCTTGAAGAGACATGTACGGATCGAGGGGGTAAGTTATCTGAACAATATTTCTTCTTCCTTTTGTTATATGAATTAGATTTAGCCGTTCGTATATGTTAACCTAATTGAATGAATCGTGTGCGTTACTGCTTCGGATTCCTTGCAAGTTGGATGATTTTATCTTTTCTATTGGTTTTATTTCCGTGAATTTAAAATTTACCTGTGAAATTTGAGAATTAAGGGGAGATATTCGAGAATTTATCATGGGTTTTTCTTCATTTGACTTTCTGGTGATTGCTTTTTGAGGATTAATCTAACCTGCTTTGAAGTTGTATATAAGGAACCTTGGTGCCACATCACATGCTTAGGGTATGTCGATTGGAAGGTCTAATCAGATCGATTATTATGGGTTTAGCTTCTAGATGTTCTTAAGAACTTAGGGCTAGAAAATCTTATTTTTCTTAGAGGGTTGGGTGGTGGTGGTGCAGTCTTGTAAGTCAATTTTGTTTGATCTACACTATTCTACAGCTTGTGGTTTATAAAAATTAGTTGAAACATCAATGGTCATTACATGAAAAGGATGAGCGAATGAAGAAGAAAAAGAGGATGTTTATATTCAAACAAATCTGAAAAAGAATGTGCCATCATATTTCTGATTTCTGATCGTATATTTATTCATTAAGAAAACAAAATGAAATGAGCTAGAACAAATCAAGAATGTAGACCACATGACGACTAATCGTTTGCTTATTACTTCTCTTCTAGTTTTGAGTTTGACTTGCCTTTTGCTTCTAGTTTCTGCAATGTGTTGTCTAACTGCAAAACCTCCAGTTATGTTGATTAAATGATAAATATAAAGAATAAAAATTACTATGTGGTGATGATATGTGTTTCCATAAGTAATAAGATGATTAAAAAAAAGCTAGTTATAAGAAACATGGGTTGGGTTTGGTTTGGTTTTATTAACAAGGTTGCATGGGGATTTTTTTCCTTGGGTATGAATACTTATAGGGGAATGTATGGGAGCGGGGGGGTATCAGATGGGTACGAGGTCGGCTCAAAGAGACGAAGAATGATGGAATCAAATCCCTACTTCGCAGTGAGCAGTGGTTCAAGCGGCGGCTACAACCCATACGACCACACCGGTGGATTCCCGCCCATTGCATTTCCGGGTGTCCACTTACGTGGCCTGCCATTCAACTGCACAGATGCTGATATCTTCAAATTCTTCCCTGGGCTCGAGATAGTTGACTTGCTGCTGGTCAACAAAGGTGGAAGGTTTTCTGGTGATGCTTTTGTAGTCTTCTCACGACCCATTCAGGCGGATCTGGCTGTACAAAAAAATCGCCAAAACATGGGGCGGAGGTATGTTGAAGTTTTCAAGTGCAAGAAACAGGAGTATTACTATGCAGTGGCAGCCGAGCTCGGATATGAAGGCGGTTATTATGATTATGATTATCATGGGAGTCCGCCACGTTCTCGGTCAAAGAAAGTCAAAGACAAGGGTCAAATGGAGTACACTGAGATTCTGAAGTTAAGAGGGCTTCCATTCACTGTCAACAAAGCAGACATTGTAGAGTTTTTTAAAGACTTTAATGTGGCAGAAGAGAAAGTACACATTGCTTGCAGGCCAGATGGGAAGGTGACAGGAGAGGCATATGTGACATTTGAATCTGCTGAAGTGGCAAAGCAAGCCATGTCAAAAGACAGGTACATGATTGGGTCACGTTATGTGGAGTTGTTTCCTTCGACTCCAGATGAAGCCAGGCGAGCCGAGTCTAGATCCAGACAGTAATGATAACGATATTATGCTGCGCATGGGCTTATTAGCAACTCGAACACGTGTTTCTTCTATACATTTGATGATATGATCACGTATTACGCTGTACTTTGCAAACTTTTAGTCTTTTTGTTACTGGTTTTTAATGTGCTTTTTAGTTTTCAATGCTCTGATTGTACTATGGTATTTTGCTTTGTGTTCACTTTTAGTTTAATAACTTTTGGTTCGTGTATACCTGGCAAAATGGGCGGGTTGAGTTGGGTGGGGGCTGGTTTGGGTCACAACGTACAACTTCAATATAGAAGACACATGCTTGCATCGTTGAAGTTTTTATAAAAAAATGAGAATACTTCAAATAAAAACTAAAATGAAATTTATGTGCAAAATCAGTCACCTACCGGACACTTTTTAATGAAACCGGTGCAATAAATTAGTAGGATTGAGCTTTTTAAGAGAAATAATCATTTACATTTTTTTTAAAACACGACTAGATATCATATTTGGCAATCATATAGAAAATCTGATCAAACTGTAGTGTAACAGCATACCCTTCATGAAACTTTGTTAATACTGTCCGCAACGCTACAACCTGCCCTTCCCACAGGCAGTTCCAGTCAGCATGTCACATCAACTTTCCATTCGCTCCCGCTCATTTATCCCAATTTTCACAAAAACATTTTACCTCTAACACTACATCATACCCATCTTTCTCACAAAAACGCATTAAAAACCCATAAAAACACAAACCAACACACATTAATCAAGTAGGCCCTACTTGATCCATCCTTGGGGTGCCCTTGGGGAAGGGCGTCGGACAGACGGGCGGGCGGGCGTTTTTGGGGTGCCCTACCTGTTCGACGGGCGGCGACGGGTGGAGACGGGCTTGGGTGTTTTTGTTTGCGTTGTGGATGTTATAAGAAACACCATTTACAGATGGAGTATGAACATGCAATTGCAAGTGAACCCAAATCAAAGTGCTTTATAATTGGAAAATGATACCATATAAGAAGATGATGAAATTGCAACTAAACCCAAATCCAATTGCAAATTGTGCACTTGACCTAAAAGAAGATGAAATCGATGGCTTTCAACGAAGTTGATGACAAGAAGTTTGAGCTTGAGACTTGTCTAAGAACATCTAAAGATTCTAAACGGATCAATACAGTCTTTGTTTATCAACCCAACGGTGGTGGTTTCCCGTTCATGATTAGCAGCCGTCAACTAGGAGAAGTGGGTACGATGTGGAACTGTGGATTGTGGAGAAAACATGTTAGTGAAAATCTAACTCAACCCATCCTGACCCGTTTCCTATTTTCTATAACCCTTCTTGACCCGGTGACTACTTTTTCAAGTTTTTAAATTACTCATATTGACACTTTAGAAATTTTGCTTAACCCAACTCAACTAATTACTTTATATTTGCTGCCCACATCAACCCAAATTTACATGGTTAAAACTGTTAGGTCTAGAACTGTGTGGAGTTTTAATAATATGCAATAAACACATAACAGAGGGGTCATTGTGTTTTTAAAAAAATAAGAGGGCTAAAAAAAGAGAAGTTGTAGCTGCAGGAATCAACTTCTCCCGTGTTTAATCAGGTTTTTGTATTTGAATGATTGTATCTTACGATGCCTAAATTTAATCAAGTGATGCACTAGTGCAAAATATAATTTTAATAAACATATGATAGTAGCAAAGTTATTAATTATAATGTCACACAGCAAGTATATGTGGTGGCTAGATAGAAGATAATTTGTTGTCATGATGTTTCGATGTTTAGATGTTTATTTTTTTACTTGGCTGGTGTCTATCATTGAAGTTAATAAAATTTAACCAACATATCAATAATAACGTACACTTTATAATCAAGAAATACATATACAGAACATAAAATCTCCCACTTCGATCAAGCCCTCCACTTCTCTTTCTTTTGAACTTGCAGTGTTATTGTCTCAAGTTACATTGTGTTGTTTGACTGTTTGGGTCACATGGTAATGGTACTCCCGAACTGAATCTGAGGATATACATAAACTTTGTAGCGTAAACGAGAAAAGTTATAACATTAAGGAAGTAAAATAGTTTTTTTTTAAAGTAAATACTTTTAAATGATATCACTAGTAAAAGTTAATGGCCTAATTAAGACGTAACATTATAGTTTGATAAAGAAAATAAAAAGGATATCATTTTATAACCCAGGCTAGCAAATTACAAGAGCAAGTGTGTTATAACATTCTATCAACAAAATTTTATGTTTTAGTTTGCTATTGATTGTGATTGTAAGACATCTCCATTATCACTAATTCTCGTAGTAAGAACTTTCACGATCCCTCTCTCCTTCGTATACGGCCGTTCACGAACCAAACCGAACCCAACGAAGGCTCGCTTGAACTCGGTTCGTTTACAAACCGAGCCCCTCGGTTCGATTCAAATTTAGGAAATCGATCGAAAAATGTTTGCTCGAACTCGGATCGGTTTATAATCGAGCGCTTGATTCTGCTCGGTTTGGCTTAGTTTCATATTACAATTTAGTACAAAACTAATCATTCATTCAAGAGTTCCAAGTTTCAACTCAAACTCAACAATGTAACAAAAAAAAATACAAAATAAGTTCAATAAAACATAAACCTTAAAGACAAATAAAGTTTTAACTCAAACTCGAATAAATCACGGTAAAACCCACGTCCCCACCTCCATTACAACCATATCCACGTCCACTATACCTGTTTTTCTTTTTTAACCATCCAACTTGTCCATACACTACAAATATCAACCTGATTCAAACTTTAAACAAGTATATAAAAATCCAAAAAATAATGTTTAAAGAAATTAAAAGGGACCAAAGGTAAAGTGGTAAATAATTAAAATGGTAATGTCTCAAACCCTATATAAATAAACTAACATATTACACACATATACATATACATATATATATATATAATCTATAAAAATTATATTTAAAAATAATTCGAGCGAAACCGAGCGAGCAACGAGCAAACTTACCTTTGCTCGTGCTCGGTTCGTTTACAAACCGAACCGAGCCAAAATTGAATGAACAACTTTTCGAGTTTTTTTCCGAACAAGTTTCGAACGTCAAACTATTTGAACAGTTCTGCTCCTCTACCGGACGGTCGCCATATGGATTCCTCTCATATCAGACAATTGTGAACACTTTCTCATTGACTATAGAAACTGTCAACTAACAAATAATACAAGGGTGGTTTCTGCAATTCACTCAAATAACCTTTGACCCGGTTTTGACTCCAAACTCAAACTAACAAACCGTCGTGGGCGGTGATAAACCACCGTGAAACAGTCCATCATGGCGGAATCGGGATCGGAACCCTACCCTCCGATCGACCCCACCAACTTCGACCTCATCGTCATCGGCACCGGCCTACCGGAATCCATCATCGCCGCCGCCGCCTCCACCGCCGGAAAGTCCGTCCTCCACCTCGACCCCAACCCCCACTACGGCTCCCACTACTCCTCCCTCTCTCTCAACGACCTCACCTCCTTCCTCCACCACCAATCCCCCACCGGAGCATCAGATCACACCCGCCCCCTCTATTCCGACATCGAGATCTCCGCATACGATGATTCTGCTGTGGAACATTCTAGAAAGTTCAGCCTGGATGTATCGGGGCCTAGGGTTTTGTTCTGTGCTGATGCTGCTGTGGATTTGCTGCTGAAATCGAGTGCTAATCAGTATGTTGAGTTTAAGAACATTGATGCGAGTTATGTGTGCGATGGAAGTGGGGAGTTGGTGAGTGTGCCGGATTCGAAGAGTGCTGTGTTTAAGGATAGGACGTTGAAGTACAGTGAGAAGAATCAGTTGAATAGTTTTTTTAAGCTGGTGCAGGGGCATTTGGAAGCTGTTAAGGGTGTGGGTAATGGTGGTGGTGATGAGAGGGTTATTTCGGATGAAGATTTGGAGAGTCCGTTTGCTGTGTTCTTGGAGAAGATGAAGTTGCCTCCGAAGATTAAATCGTAATGTTTTTGTTTTGGCATTTGTCTTTGTTGTTATTTATGATGAATGGAATTGTTTTGGTTGAACTATTCTAGTGTGATTTGATTAGGAGAGTGGATTTGAATCTTTGATGGGTTGTGTTATACTCTTTTAGTATGTTGAAGGTCTGGAAATAGGGGGTAGAGTAGTTAGTTAAAGTTATAGATGACACGCTGTTGAACAAGGTTCTGTTGTGAGGAATTGCATATAGTGAGTTGTTATGTACAGAAGTTGATGAGTTGTTTGTTTATGTGGAAATTTGTGACATAGGAATTGCGAGAAAATGATGAATACAATGTCAATTATAATTTATAAATTATAATTGAATGAGTGTGCTTTATTTTATGATCTTGATTGAAATTTTGTAGACTATATGGCCTTGTGAGTTCAAATAGGACGTTTTAGTTGACAAGAAACGGATCTTTGATGATAAGAAACGATGGTTATGGAACTTTTGATCTTTGGTATGCAAATTTTACTTTCCGGATATTAATTATGTTGTGCGAGTGAACCCGCTGTAATTGGTTATTGCGTGCAAGTTTTACATGCTTTACAATGTTGTAGGAAAATGGAATATCCTTTTTTACATGTCCGACTTTCTTATAATTGTTTGTGAATATCTCTAAACTACTTGCTTCTCTATCTCTTTGTAGGATAATTCTCTATGCCATAGCCATGATTGATTATGATCAAGATTCTGGAGAATCCTGTAAAGATGTTCTCAGGACTAGAGATGGGATAGATCGTTTAGCTCTGTACCACTCATCGGTTGGAAGGTAGCCTTACACTCAGCTTGTTTGTAAATCTAGTTACCTCATCTGTGTGATGTGTATAATTCTTGAATAACGATTCATAAACTGCATCATAAGCAATGATATTGACTTCTAAAGTATAAACATTTCAACATCATTAAGATCTCTTAGAGTTGGATTTGGTATTGAGATAACATGTCTTAGATTGTACCTATTTTCTTGAAAATATGCTGTATTATATGGCTCTCTAGGTTTCCTAATGCACTTGGTGCATTAATTTACCCTATTTATGGCCAAGGAGAACTCCCACAAGCCTTTTGCCGCCGTGCTGCTGTCAAAGGGTGTCTTTATGTAAGTTCTGTACTCTTGGAATTCTGGTGTCCCTTGATTATACTTGCATTATTAGGGGTGTCAGGTGTGCAATGGTACAAAACCAGACCATACCGGTGCTGAAAATTTGAAAATATGTGTACCAATTACCGTACCACATAATACCAGTTCGGTACAGAAGCGTACCATAACTATACTCGATCTTTGGGCCAGCGTTTTTAACCAGATTTTAGCCTAACTTTTCATGACAAAGAAAATGATACTGTGCAACTAAAGTAAAAAGAGAAACTGATTATATTCTGTTTCAATTTTGTATATGGATTTATGGATTATCCCAACTTCTTTAAGTCTCTTACTACTGTTTACTACAGGTTTTGCGGATGCCAGTGATATCTGTGCTTCTAAACAAGGTTTGTACAAAAATAAAGTTTTTTTTTTTCGTATTATCATGTGTAAAATCTGATTACTGATTTAGGTTTATATTAAAGTTCTTCTATTGTTGATGAAAATTACAGGATAGCAGGGACTATAAAGGTGTCAAATTAGTTTCTGGGCAGGAAATAACCAGCAATAAGCTGGTAATGGATCCATCATTTACCATAAATTCTTCAGCTTCAGAAACACCCCATGATGTTTCTAAAGTCTTAGATGTTGGAACGGTCACTGGCAAGTTGGCCCGGGGAATATGCATCACAAAGAGTTCTTTGAAACCAGACACATCCAGCTGTCTGGTCATATATCCTCCTAGATGTAAGGTCACTTGTTAGTATTATTTTGTAATTTGGAGATGTGATCTGACTCTGGTTTCTGTTTAATTAGCTCTGTACCCTGATCAAGCTACATCGGTCCGGGTTCTGCAGCTCGGTAGCAGTTTAGCTGTGTGTCCTCCTGGCATGTAAGTTCTATACTTGTGTTTATTTCCTTTTTCAAATGTCATTACATGATTATTGCTATAGTTGACATATCTTTACCTTTCAGGTTTGTTTTCTACATTTCAGTTGTATGTGATGATGCCCTTGAAGGAAAAAAATCGCTGCATGCAGCCATTGACAGTCTTTTCTCAGTACGCACCTCGGGTTCATCTGACAGCAGTTCCACCGATCAAATCGAGAGTACACAAGTGAAGCCCACTTTGCTTTGGAGTGCATTGTATATACAGGATATCATCGAGGTGTGCTTTTCTTGTTCATTGCACCAACCCTTGGCAACAAAAGAATTGCAAGACACTTCATTTTCCATTTTTCAAAAGTAGAATAGTTTGCATCTTTATGTTTTGCAGTTAACCTGCCTTCTTTGATCTTTTGAACTATAAATCAGCTTCTTTTTTTTTATTATTTTAGGGTGTGATGGGACCTGTGATTACAACTCCTACCCCGGATGGAAATTTGAACTACAATGATCTTCTGCATGCAACTTCAAAGGTATCTCGTTTCCACCAGAATATTTTTGCTTATCTGTACAACTTGACACATGTACCCAAGAATAGATAGCTCTAAACAGACGCTTGTGATGCGGACTCTGTCGACCGAAAGTGAAAATTGCATTTTTTCACAAGGAACTTGATATATACTATGGAAACAACTTTCTTTATCTTGTTATGCTTAAACTGCAATATTATGTCAAGATATTAATATTGTTATCTCATCCTGCTGTTCTCACTTGCATTTTTATCTATTGCATACGACAGATCTTTCAGAAGCTGTACCCTGATGATGAATTCTTCCCAGAAACGAGCAATGCAGACTCTTCTGTTCAGCTAGAAGACGATGGTGAAGTTGGCATAGAATCATAGTGGTTATTATAGTAGCAAAAAGCACACAAAATCTTCTTTGTTTTCTTTATTTTTTTCTTTCTCTTTTTGTAAACAATCTTTATATGTTGTATTCTATCAGTCTTTAAACTTCACCCAAGACTTCACCCCCCGCTGTGGTTGGAAATGTGTATCAGTCTTTTTTTTTAGTAAACGATTGATCGATTAAAGAAAAAAAACCATATTTAAGCTGTCTCGTCATCACTTTGTTTCAAATTAAGGCTTCGTTAAATCGTATTTAGAATAATTAATGTAGCTTTAGGTTAATCGTATTTAGGTTAATAAAAAGAATTACAAAAAAGAAACAAAATACTAGTTCAAAAAATTTGATTTTCCAATTTTATTTAACCTACTATTAAGCCACAATATGCCTACCAAAAACCATAAATAATTAAATCAAAACCCTCATGTTAGACTTATGTTGTGTTGAATACTATTATTCTGAGTTAAAACCCAAAGAACTGAAGAACAGATACAGCTGAGATAACAAAAGAGCCATGGCTACCCCAGCTAAATGCTTTCTCATCACCGGCTCCCCTGTAAGTTTCAAAGATTTTACACACACCAATTCTTACCAATCAAACTGAAATTGATTACGAATTTGAATCTTTATGCCTCAATTTCATCTGTCAGGGCGTGGGTAAAACCACTCTGATCGCTAAGATTTTGGAGACCCTCAAATCTTCCAACCCCAATTTGAAGATTCAGGGTTTCTTCACCCGTAAAGTTCTTTAATTTTCATTCTTTAATTATACATTTAAGGTTTTGTTTACTGATGAAATATGTTAATTTACCTGCGATTGAATTTGGATTACACAGGCGAAATCAGACAAGGGGGGAGAGGGTAGGGTTTGAGGTGGTTACATTAGATGGTCGTACTGCTCCACTTGCTTCTATCAACTGTTCTAGGCAAGAATTTATCATCTCTTTTGATCAATTTGTATGATTCGTAATCGGTATCCCCATTCCCCATTATGTGCATTACTCCCTTTGTTCCATTATAATCTTGAAGATTGGTTTATAGGCATGAAATGATTAAAAATGTAACCTTTTAGCTTGAAAAGTTGGAGGAAACTTTTATAATTGGCTTGCTGAAGATATATTATTGGTCTTAAATCTTTTGATTTTGATATGTTGTTGGTCTTGTTTATGAGTTGCTTTATAAATGGCAGTGCAGAGTCCATTAGATGGCCTACTGTTGGGAGATACAGAGTCGATGTAGCATCGTTTGAGTCTTTGGCTTTGCCTGAGTTGCAGGTTCATCCTTCTTGTATTTAATTGTTTGTATGATTATTCTTACTGTGAAATAGAAACGATGAGGGGAGATCATGAGTTGAACACCATACTGGTTCTCATTAAAGACGACGCACTTTGACTTCTATCGTCAAACTGACTGATTTCCACTGCAAAACTGATTTGGATTCGTCAAATATTGGAGAAAAAACTTATAAGTACTCCACTTAATAACAACTATCACAAATGGAAAATATTGGTATTGATTTGTGACATGATCAACTTTGAATTTGGATACGGGAAGTAAGATGTTTGACCAAAAAAGTTAAGCTATAATCTGCTTTAGGAACACAGGAGAATCATTTTAAATTTTTATATGTTCCTTTGACAGGTCAAAGAAGACACTGATCTATTTGTGATTGATGAAGTTGGTAAGATGGAGTTATTTAGTTCATTGTTCTTCCCTGCAGTATTGCGAGTTTTGGAGTCTAACAAACCATTTCTAGCAACCATTCCCATTCCAAAGGCTGGTCGAGATATACCTGCAGGTATGCTAATAGTCAACGTTTTTTATTTTTGAAAAGTCAACGCTTGTACATTATGAAGCCATTGCACCAAATTACATGCTTCTTGTTTCACTTGATTAATAGTTTATTAGAAGTGTTTGACTGTTTGTCAAATGCATAAAATGATCTCCAGACACACAGAACAAATCTTCTAATTTACTGAAAAGGAAGTACTGCCGTTTCCATGAAGTTGAATATTGTGTTGACTATTAAAAGTCAAACTTTGACATTTTTTTTTTGTTCATTGTCCTACTACTTTGTTCTTCTATAATTTTGATATCTTTGCAGTTGCGAGGTTGAAGAATCATCCAGGAGCTACTGTTTTTACTCTTACAAAAAGCAACAGGGATGTAATGAAAGATCAAATATATTCCGAGTTGGCGGGCAAGCTAGTATAACCCGTCGGTCCATCCTGTGAACTTCTTCTAGACATGTAAGAAAATGTATTTTCTTTAGGCTGATTTTTATGAGTTACATAAGTGTTTGGTTGTTTACAGCTTCCTCTACAACTTTGTTTCATTTCAAAATTAATTTGGACTATTTTTAGAAGATTGTGTAAGAAGTGATGTTCTTTAGAATACTGTTAATTTATCAATAACGATAGCAGACACAAATTCCTTTGGAATTTTTTTAGAAAAAAGGTATTGCAATTTATACAAAAAAAAATTTGAAAAGAATAATTCACATGGCTAAAACCTTGCTTAAAAATATTGAGATACAAAATCAAATAAAAAATCGAGAGAGACAACCTTTAAATCATATTATGAATGAAGCATTTTTAAACATACATTTTAAGCATATACATCACTAGTCCTTACTGCATAAATATATTACTTGTATTGAATTTCATACATATAAACTAATCTATGCTACAGTTAAATTAATAATCTGTTTGCATAGTAATTATTAAAAAAATATTTATTTCTGTTTATATTTATAGTTCAATTATAAACGTAGTGTGAACTAATAGAAATTTAATGTTGATAAAAAAATTAATATAAAAATATCATGAGATGTGTCATACCATTTGATGTAACTTTTAATATGATCTTTAATATACAAAAAGCTCTAAGAATTGACAAAAATTTGCCTGAAAATAGCCATACAAATACATTATACAATCACACAAGCAGTTGATACAATTAAAATTATATCACCAGAAAAATGTGATCTCTATACACTTTCACCTCCAATATGATTCAACCAAAGTCTATTCAAATTAAATATGTAAAAAATAAAAATATAAAAGAAGACAGAATTAAAACACAAACATGAAGATCATGAGGTTCTGCGATCATTTTCTGCAGTTCGCAACACCTCTTTCGCCATTGAAGAGAATGTCTGTGCATTGTCTTGCATTTCTGCTGTTCTCAAGCTGATTCCCTGCCCGGATCACATACTTTTTAATCAGGTTCGGCATAATCTTTTTTTAGACAGTTCAGTATGTGACTGAAAACATTTTGTGCTAAAAGAACTGTTACTTTTAACAAAAAACTAAAATTTTCTAAAACAATAATTATGATTAGAGGCAGAGGGATGTTATTAATCACCTTCAGTTTTTTATGTTGTCACTCAACTTGTTTTGTGCCATTTTAGCAGCACTTGTTTCCTGCAATGTCACAAAAAAGGATGAGGGTAAATACATTTCTATACACAAATTCTAAGCGGGCTTTTGGTCATACTGTTTTATGGAATCCAGAATTCAAAGGGATAACAAGTTTTGTTGACAATAAAGGAAACTGGAATTGAAATTCAAATTCCTTCCATATAATGACAGAATTCAATCAAAGAAATTAGAATCACTCCATCCCTCACCCAGCACACACCCCAATGCCGCCGCCACCACCACAACCATCGCCACCCAGCCCACCACCCCATGCCGCTGCCGCCGCCACCACCACCACCACATTCCATTTCTTTAACAATTTAAAAACTTTACATGATACTATTGTCAAGTAAACACATCATAGATTCCAATTCCTCTAATACGTCCCAGTTCCTTCAACAGGTTCTAGTTGTAGTTCCTTTAAATTTCAATTCCTTTTGACAGATTTTAAATTTCACAACATCATGTGCACCAAACCTCCTTCACTACATTCAATAATTATAAATATTTTTAGTGATTAACGAGGAATACGGTTATCAGCATATATAACTGATACTTACGCTAGTCAAGGTAAATCCATATTTTTTCTTGATTTGATCGACAGAACCAGTTTTCTCATCTTGTGGTTCTTCCTTCACTTGCACTTTCTCCTTTTTGACATTCATCTCTTTCAGCTTACCTGTATATATGAACATTAATCTCAAAACGACGTTTAGTTCTTTCAAAAACTCATGTGGATGACGTTTAAGATAAGTTAAACTAACCTTTAAATGCATTAAATTTACTGGTAAGCTTCTGTTTGTTAAGTGTTGCCATCATAGTTTTTCCTTTTGGTTTATCTTCTGGACCATCTATGTCAATATCATCTACAAAAAAAATGTGAAGAGGTAAAGTGTTTTTTGATAGATAATATGTAAGTTACATTTCAACCCAGAAACAAATTATTACAGAATGGTCAAAGGTCAAACCTATATCTAGTTCAACTTCATCTTCATCTGTGGGGAGGTGTTCTCGTGTTTCACTCTCAGATGGGAAGTTAGCCACCGAAAATATTGTTGACAGTTCTTCAAAACTCTCTCTTGCAGACTCCAGTTCTGTTTCCAGCTCATGTTTTGGTTTGCTTCCTTTAATCATAGAACTAAATATTCCCTATTGCATACAATTGTACAAACATCAGTACCATACTCGTCTGATTGTGGAGATCTAAGAGTTAATTACAAAAATCACCTTTTTCTTTTCTTTGTGGAGAACACGATCAGACTGTATCCCTTGTGGAATTATTAGATCCTTGTTATAAACTTGGGTAGCCAAGTCTAAATGCCTAAGGGAGATAAAAAGCACTACCGTGAAAATAAGATCACTATTAAAATTTTATTATTTGTGTTACCTGAAAATTTCTCTTTGGAGTAAAACTGAAGCAATAAAAACTTCCTGATCACCAGTCACCTGTACCAAAGAGGTTTTTGAAATCACTGAATTTGAAAATTACTATGCTTTATCAAGGTAGATGATTTCTTATTTTCAAAATCAAACTATGTTACCATGATGATGTCACCATTTTGTGAAACACAAACTGAACTATCAGGTAAGGAATTTGGTTTTGAAGTTGAAAGTGCAAGACCTCTTATGGATGTTGTCTTCAAAGGGATAATTCTGGCAGGGATCTGAAATTCCAATTATATTATTTTAGGCAACTAAGTTCTAACTCAAATATCAGAAATTCTTGATAATATATATATATATATATATATATATATATATATATATATATATATATATATATATGAATGTTTAAGGTCACCTAATTTCAATTTTGCCATTAGTAAAACCAAGCACAAGGCCAGTATCAGAACAACATGTTGAAGCCCAGCAACAAATTGAGGAATTGAACTTCTTTTTGTAGCAAACCTTCTTCACACCCTGAGCAAAAAGTCAACCAGTGGTACTTAGTGTGTGTGTGTGTGTACAAAGTATTATTGACTTCTGATTATCTGATACATATATGTATATGTGTGTGTAAAAATTAATTCTTGTAACCTGAACCACATGTGGAAGTGAATACACGTACACAGCTTTCTCAGAACATAGCAGTAATAAGTTCTTTACTATCCCGTCATCAAAGGAATTGCCACCCTAGATACACTAGATCCTCTGCCAGATGCCCCATGCTCATCTACAATATGATATATCAGTTGGTAATATTTTCATTTCCCAACAAGTAAATAATTCTTAAAAAAAGAGAGAACATGATATTTTGTACCTAACGGTTGGATGAGTAAAGCTTTAGAAGGTTTTTTAGGATGGACCGCTGCAGTGTTGAGTATATTTCCTGTTTCACTTTCAAATGCCCAAGCTGATGAATCCTTTGTGGCCACAACTAAAACACACTTCTCAAATCCATGCAAACTGCACATCCCAAACTGCAGTGAGATGACAGCTGTTGACAATTCACTTGCTATATGTCTCTCATATAATAAGGTGGGCCCCGCCATATCGATTACCGAAACTACAACAGGAATTGCTACTTCAAGTGGTAGTTGGAAACTTGGAATGCGGAAACTAAGAAAAGGAAAGATGATATCATACATATCCTTGATCTGACCCTACAGCAATATGTTTAGTGTCATGACTTGTTATTACTGAAAGCACTGCTCCATTAACCTTCACAAGTTTAACACTTTGAACAAATTACTTCCTTTCTTTGAACTTCCTGGTAGCAATAATACAAATCATTATATGTAATCATTTGTAGCTGATATATACGAGTTACCTATATGAAAGTTGGTAGTTATTACCTTGTAAGGACAAAAAAACTGCTCTCTGTGGCATATGGCTCGGGCTTAAGTTTGAAAATTCTAACCTGCACCACATCATATTATACATTACATCATCTGATTCAAACTAAAATGTAGCACGTTTTTTACAATCTAATCATAGTATATACTTACTGTTCCACTTTGATCACCAGATATGAGGAGTCGTGCTTCCATATCATAGCATAAAGCAGTCAGGGGTACACCACCTTAAAGACTGGTCATCTTCACTCTGCATTGTTAGAAGCAAACAAGTTAGAAGAACAATTAAGATGATTCTAATCTACAATCCAATGCTGTTAGAATGCCAGTGATGCAACATTGCAACCAGTTAGTTTCTTATAGTTCTAGAAATTACCTGTTGATTAAATGATACAATCGGAATCAAAAGGGAGAGATGATGCATCCCAAAAGTGTATGGCACCATTGCTGTGTCCTGTTATGTATATGTTCTTAAAATTGAGAAACTGCTAAAACCGGTTGATGAAGATCCATCTTTTTGCTTAGCTCAAATGAAAAAGTGCAGGAATCTTTTTGACAGCGATATGTACTCCTGTGATACCAAAAGGTTTTATATGAATAAAATTTTTGATTTTATTTTTGTTTATTTTATGAAAAATACTTCACATTACTCATCAGCAGAAGACACCATGCATGGATTGTCAGTGATGAACTTTGCTACAGTGATGCATGAATCGGCATATGGCAGTCTCACATTTACCTCTTTTGGAAGTGATGGTGGAGACCTAGATTGCGACTGTAGTAAATATTTTTCAATCGAAATATCATCATATAAATAAACATGTCCTGATTTTCCAACCACAAGAAAACAGTCCTCTTTATGTTTGTTCTGTTCACTACCAGATGAAACAATCTCGAAGTCAACAGAGGGCTCCGGTGAAGCAATTCCCAGTTTAGTAGTGCGAGATTCAATCTGGTCATTTATTATAACAACCTGCAGACAGGATCAAACAATTTCTTCACCAAATAAAGTTCCTAAACCAGAATTAACACAAAAAAGTTCTTCAACTCAGTTAATTACTGTAACGAATTAACAGAAGACAAGTCAGAAGCACCAAGAACGTAAAGTCGACTTGCTTTCCCTTCTGCATAAGCCCATTTTAATTTGGCTATTGGGGTTTTATCTATTTTATACCCAAGATTTAATTTAAACAAAGGGCCACTTTGGGTCCCACTTAACTCCTTGTCAGCTGCAAGTTCAGTTTTGAGTCTATGGAGTGAGGAACACTCCACATTAGAATTTCTCCATGGTTGTATCCAATAACTACTTTGCTTCCAAAGGGACAGGCCCAGCATGCAGCTGTCACCTTTTGGTGTCTTGATTTTGCGAGTAAATCAAAGTTCCTCCAGTTGTAAAGACGGTTTGCTATCTTGAATTGACCACAGCGTAACAAATCCATTTTTATAAATTAAAAGAATCCTGAATTGAGAGATAACACATGATGTGAGATTTGAGAGGTTTTTAACAGTCATTAGCATTGAGAAGTAAAAGTTATATTGGGCATTACCTTTTACTTTCAGCTGCTGGTTGAGGAAGAATATACATAACTGCAGCATCACTGAGATCCTCTGTTGAATTACCTAAATAGGTTGACCGCTCAAAGTCAAGAAACGCAATACATAAAATGAAAGCTGATAACACATATTTTAACTTTATCTTCCATTTTAATCTGTGTGATTTCTGCAATTTAAGATGATTTTATAGAAGTTTTATAGGTTGAAAATCACTAAGATAATATAAGATCCCTGCATACTGGTATCTTAGAATACAACTTTCTGAAAGTGAAAGGACATCTACACAAGTACTCAAATGTGGCTCACCGTTAGATGCATGAAAAGGAATTCGGTATTGCATTTGTGTTATATTACATGTTTCTTTGTCAAACTTCAGAACCGAAACATTACCAAATGAGTCTCCAACATACCTATTGATGACATATATAAACATTGTAACCTTAAAACTATGTCTTTACAATCACTAAAAGGACAATTATGAGTGCGAGAAACACTTACATGTAAAAAATACTCTGAAGGACCGTAAAAGATGTAATTTCTTCATTATATACATGCACATGAACTAAGGACTTCATGTCTATGTCCCAAACCTATGCATATACAATATTTATTACCTCACATTAAATTGGTGGATTTAGCATGTCAATGAAAAGCATGCTCTGAGGAAGAAAACTATGATACAAAATTGAGTTGGATGATTGCATCAATATAGATCCAAAGGGCTTACCTCGATGTGATTTTTTGCATTAATGTTTATAAGAAACGGATGGGTGTGAATGAACTGAATGATCAAGTAAAACAGAAAAATTAGTTTATGAGAAGTCGGAAAATAAATCCACATAAAAAATCTCACAAGAACTGATGCAGAGGGAATTACAGTAATTTATAGGGGAAATCTAGAGGATTAAAAACCTGCAAAAATTTGCTTGGTACTGCCTCAGGAGATTCCATTACAACTTGAGTGTTATCTTGTCCAAATAACTTAATCCGGCCATCTCTAACAAAAAAGAAACATCCAATTAATCTGATATTGATTAAGAACACTCGACGTACGTCTATTAATTTTTGGTAAATTTACGTTTTTTCCTTTAAAATACATTTACTGAACCACATATATACAATTCCCACCTATTTTACTATAAGTTGCAGCAGGAGCTACAGTATTTGACACTAAGGATAACA
Source organism: Flaveria sonorensis (assembly GCA_025506505.1). NCBI lineage: Eukaryota > Viridiplantae > Streptophyta > Magnoliopsida > Asterales > Asteraceae > Flaveria > Flaveria sonorensis. The sequence goes on along the minus strand of CM046440.1, from coordinate 65,910,252 downwards.
GAGCATATATGGTTGACATCACTACACCAAAAGTAGTAGTTGGAGCTACAGTATTTGACACTAAGGGTAACAGAAGCATACATGGTTGACATAGCAAGAATCTTCTGGATAGCGTCATAAGCAAGCAAATTACATCCTGATGGGAGGCCATAATGATAAATAAGGCGTGGATTACTTCATCAGACTTCAACCCATCTGGATTTCCTCCAGGCTGTAGCACAAGCATTAATAGTGGTTATTATGAGTCAGAAAAACGCTGTTGAGGTTTCTAACGGCTAAAATAAGAAGTGTTTTTAGCCACACTAGTTACTCTTAATTTTCTTGTCATCATTGCATGGAGATACACACTTGTACAAGTTATGGAGCTCCAAACAATATCAAAAAATGGATCCAAACACTAATCTAAGGATTAAAACACTGATCTAACAGCTGGAAATAATCATCCACCAAAACATGAAACCAATATTCAGAACAGCCACATTGATCATACTACCATTTGATTGTCTTTCAAGATGGTGCAAGTTGATTTGGATGAGAACTAACAACTGTTTACAGTGGTTTGCAAATGCAACAGCATGTGAACCTAGTAGAAAATAATTACACTGGAATTGAATTACATTAGTTGCTTAAAAAGATAAGATCATAGATTTTACATAGTTCACGCCTTCTGATAAAATTTGCCAAACGCCAAACAGATTAGCATTTTGCATAGATCTTAGGAATCTTTCAGTTAAAAGATTCTGTATTATCCTACTATTAACTGATCAATCCAAAATTTCATTTGCTATCTGAAAAACAGGAAAACCGGAGAATGGGATAAGCCCGACAGCCCATTAAAGTTTCATGGTGACAGCATGGTGGACTTCTTAATCACCAGCCACATATTAAGTGGTCCTAAAGTAACCTAACCCGATAAATTACGTTTTGGTCATTGAGGTGCGGAGGGTCCTGATATTATAGTTTTCACATGAACTGACACTGTCAACACAAAAGAAACATGCTTCCCAGTTGCTCTCATCATTCAACTTACAAAAAGTTAATTTTTCTTTTGCAGATTATTGTTTAGTACACAATCTACCAAATCTTTAACAGATCGGAAATTATAAAAAGCCCAAAATTTTTATAAAAATGATGGAGATTACCATCAATATTATGTCAATGCTCTTGCTTTTTATAACATTTAATATTATATTATAATAATATAAAGAAAGCTTTGGAGATAACTGTCGTCATTAGATAAAGTTTTTAAATTGATTTATCAATAAATAAAAGCAGTATATAAAAGCAGTATATGTTTGAAGAAACGCTTTATATGATTGGATAGATTAGTTGAACAAAACAAATTATCATCGTAGAAAAGGAATTAAAATATTCAATTAACTGCAAGATCCTACCAAGCAAGCTCAATTATCGGGAAAAAATATAATAAATATCCAATAGAAGAAAAAGTCACTTTCCCCGAACGAACTTTGTGGATCAGGTGAGGGATTAATTACTGATAACTAATGTTTTTTTCCACACAGAAGAAAAGCAAGGAGAAAAAAGAATTTGACTGTTATGGTCGTGAAGTGACATTTATTTATATAAAATTTAATTATATCATTACAAACCGAAGACAACCTTAAAGAAAGATAAACAAATTTATTTTGCTTAACAAATTTAAAATTCTTCCTGATTATGACAATATTTCAGGTGTAATAATAATTAATAATATGCCAAACGTAAATCCTATGAAATCGAATATAAGAAAACGGCTGTAAGAATGCTTCTGATGTTCGATAAGTTAGAGAGTAGATGAGTCAAGCGATTATCTATGTATCAAGATTAAAGCAACAGATACAGATAAATCATATATTAATTATTGTAGCTTTCTTCTTAAAATAAAATTGGTTTTGAATTCTCAACCTTGAAATTCACAACAGTTCATATTTTTGTCCCCAAAATTAATTAGAGTTTTATCTGAACAATATTCGAGTTCTGCAATGTGTGGAAAACAAGATCAACAAGCAAGAGAAAGCGTAGAGCTCTGGATCTCCAGTTAAAACCAAAACAGATAATCAAAAGCTCCGTTAACTCATAGGAATTCACAATAATCACTAATCGACTGTAGAATTAACACCTCTTCATCATATGACGAACAAATAAAACCTTCGTTAACTAACAGATGAAGAAGTCGAACGAAAACCTTAAGGTAAGGAGACCAGAGTTCAAAACGTACCTTCTTCAACGAAGCCTTTTCGACTAGCTTTTTGACAAACATTTCGATCTCAAATCAACACCAATAAACTCCAATCGAAGCACTTCAGAACGATCTGGTGGTGAATAAACACATTAATTTGCGATCTAACGGAGAAGATGAGTGTGTGTGCTTAGTGAAAATCGCTGTGAAGTAGTCGTATAACGGTTGCTTACGGTTTTCGTGGTTTTGTTTTTTCAGATTCTATATAATTTGAAAAAAGACAACTATTCAGATATTCGGTATTTAATATTTATTGAATCAAAGTGTTTCAGTTTAGCCCCTGTAAATAATGAACATAGCCTAAGAAGTCCTTTTAAAGCTGTAAATATGATTTTGTTTCCTAAATGGTGATATATTAGGATTGTTTTGAAGACGTGAGTAATTACAACTTGTTTCTTAAAAAGATATAAAAAACGCCTATATGTGGATAGTTATTGAAATTAGATGGTGTTTTATGTTTATAGTAGCATCTTAATGTACAACATTTAGCTACCATTTATGTTTCAAAATGTTAACATCAATATGTCATAAATAGCATTGTAAATTTGGTAAAGTTGTTAGAAATTTAAAAATATTTTAAATTTATAAATGTTATGGATGTAGTTTATTGATTTGTTATTTCAAATTCGTTTTACAATGAGTTTGAAAACCACAACAGGAAACTTTTTAAACATCTAAGATTATAACTCACGAATCCTTATTATCCATAAAAAATGTATCGAACAAATAATGATAATCAAATACCTGACGAGTATGGGATTGTGTATGATATATTTTTACATTTGGCTTTTGGATACCAAAATTCATCCTAAATTTGACCCATTACACTTCATACTGGACAAATATACTACTCTTTTTGCCATCCATTTGTGCAAATTCTCTTTGTTGTCTTTCTTTTCCACATTATGCTTAGATCTCTTAGATACTCTCATTCAGAGCTCCTCACAAAACAATCTTCGGTTTATATGAATGGTTATCTTAGTTTCATAGATCCATCTTCCAGCCAAGCAAAAAAGTTCAAATGAAAAGAATGGTACAAAACAATGAACATCGCACGACTAACTTTTTAGTCATCAATGTGTCTTTAACTTAGCAGCATCAATACGTAAGAAATGTAAATTGCGTACACAATTAATAGTCTTATCATTAGTAAAAACATGAAAACCTAGAGTGACTAAAGTGTATATCTTAGAAAAACGGAGTACCAAAAGAAACAATTATGTGAATACACGTGGCAATTAGTAAGGGTGATCCGGAGATTGCGAGAAAAGGCAATGGGTTGGATGGTCCGATATGGTACAACTGTTCGAAACGACAAAATACAATCAAAGTAGCAATGAGCGATGATCGCGTGCCTCTCAGGCATTGCAATTTCATCTGCACCGTTGGATCTAGTTGTAGGACCCATTTTTTCTTTATGTTGTAGATCTGGTCTACGGAAGTAATTGGTTTGCCTTTTGTGGTATATTTGTCATTTAAGTTTGGTCGGCAAATGTTTGCTTTTCCCATATAAAACACTTTTGATAATAAGAAACTAATAATCAAAGTATCAAAATAAAATTCCTAATCCTAATCCTAATCCTAAATCATTATATAATAAAAGAAATTGTATAATAACATGACACGTCTTATAAAAGGGTGTTGTCGTTTGATCTATAAATGATTTTAGCTAAAAATAAATAATTTATTTGGTTATTTATTTTAAAGTGTATAAATATATAAAATTACATGGTTTGTTCTTACACTTCAATAAATATATTAAATGACAATTGTAAAATTTATACACCATGAATTTCATATATTTATAAGATACAATCTGTAATTTACTCTATTCTTTATTTATATAAATTGCAATGGTTTAAAAGTAATTAATTACGCTTATAGTGTAACATTTCTTATTGAATCTCTCTCTATGTAGTGATAGGTCAAACAAATGGACTTAATTTCAGTTTTTCGATTAATGACTACTGAAACAGAAATTTTGTTCAATTTTCTTTGAGCCCAATTTTGTTTTACAGTGTGTAACGACTTAATTTTATTCAAATTCGAAACAAAGCTCAAAGTCTTTAGCATTTAAAATTTAATACATCACAACCTAGACACCCTGCTAGTCATCAAGTGAGATTATTAGATTATTAAGTGAAATGTTTAGATTGTGCGAGCGGAGTGAAACCAAACCTACAACCTTCAACCTCCTCGGCTCCACGAGACCAAACAAGTGAAGTGGTTTAGAATTGGGTTTAACTTTAAGTTTAGTTTAGGGCTTCAAATTGACAATGCCTATGTTCCATGCTTTGTTGAAATTTACTTTGAGATTTTAAGGTTCATTTCATGTTAAAAAGAAATTGCTAAGATTATATCGTTTGAAATGTTAATTGAACTATATCATGTTGCTATAGACTATAGTGAACATGTTAGTATAAATTTCACATTGTTTCTGTAAGACTCATATACAAGTTCTTTGCAAGAAAATGATGGGTCGAGAGTTATGGCGTTAGTGGAAATTGGTCAATTCCAACTTATAAAAGAATAAAAAGGATGTATATCAATGGTGATCTTTTATCTAAATTAACTTTTTGTTTATTTCACGTAAACTTTTTTCTATTATCATTCTAGATATGTCACTACTGACCCTAAATGTTAGTGATTTTGTTCATATATAATTCATGCTATACATTTATGGGATCATGTTGACATATCCTTTTTTATAAATGATGAATATAGTTATTTTTTGTAGTCATGTTAGATGGGTACCATCCGTTGAAATAAAAAAACGATATTGTTATTATTTAACTTCAACTTTTTAATCATTATCTATACTAATATATAATACATATTAGAATGATAAAATGGTAATTTCATTCAAAGAGTAAGACACATATACAACATTTTAAGCATGAAGTACAAGGGTTTTATGCAATAGTTCTACTTTTGCCCATATTTAATTAAGTTCTTTTAATTATTGTATTATATACATATATTATTTAATAATATGATATTATTTAATTCACTTCATTAAATTTTATTTTATTTATAATAATATAAATTGACATTTAAATTTATATTTACTAATTATATTTTTATAATTAAATACTATTTAAATTAAGTATTGTTTTATTTAAATATATATTTATATAACTTATATATATCTTCATATTTTTAATAACTATAATACTACTATTTTCTAGAAATATGGATTAAGACACCATATAAGTTTAATAATTTAATATTTATTTATATCTTATATAATAAAAGTGAAAGAAAGATAAAATGATAATTTTACATATGGATTAAGACACTCACATGAAAAGTCATGCTTAAATTTTAAAAAATTAACCATTTTATTCCATTTATTTTCTTACAATAAAGTATAACGTATGATTTTTATAATACAAATGTAAAGTATATACATGTGCCCAAACAAAACCATCATTTACTTTCAATGTCGTTTATTCATTGCGATTGAGCACTAATCCCTCTTCCCCTTTCTTTTGCCGGTTGTTAACAGGTCAATAAAAATCAAGATGGTAATTTGTGGTGACAATTTCTCCATTAACTTTCTCCGGTCTATACAAATCACCACTGAAATCTGTCTCCGATGATCATAAAGCTCTAACCTATATTCATAAAACGAACCCCCCCCTTAAAATCTAGTTGTCTTAAAGACTTTTGTAATATACGTAATTATTTTCTTTCATTCAATTTTTTCAATAATTATATTTTGATTTTTTAATTTGCGTCATAACGCACCGAACCGATATTGACTAGAATCGAATTCCCAAAAAATCGCGCAACAACCGTAGCGCCGCAACGCACGAGCATTTCCTATTAGATAAATATGTATATCAAATTAACGTTTTCAAGAAGATAGATTTTTTTGTCGAGTAAATTTGTCAAACTAGTAGAACAAAAAGTGTATCAAACTTTACAATACATGAACCACATAGAATCGTGTTGATTTTAGCTTCAAAATTTTATACTATGCAATCAAAAGGTGATATAAAACGTTGATTAATGTGATCCATGTAGAAAAGAAACAAGAATTTTAATGAGAATAGAGTAGGATAGGAAACCGAAAATAGATACATCACTGTAAATTCATATATCTTATGACTATAGGCATAATTTTTCTTTTATGTGACGTAATAGAAGTATAATATACTTGTACTATATCTGCTTTCATAATTTTCTATATTTTTTTATGAAAGAACATCAAGTCTGAAGTAAATAAAAAAGTACTTATAAAAAGACACCAAGTCTATCTGTGCTGTGCTGCAGAGGTTTACTATCGCACGCGTTGAATTATAACGCAAGGTTTAGCTATATATATATATATATATATATATATATATATATATATATATATATATATATATATATATATTTTGATGTTTAATAGCAATATTAAAATATAAATGTATTTTAAATAAACAATGAACCAAAATAGATTATAAAATGCAGCACCTTAAATATATTAAATTTATGGTTCCAAAAATTTATACATAACTGATACAATATGATCCAGTGATACGTTGGATATTAAGATGTGCTCAAAGTCTCTACTGTTTATATATACTTTTAAAATAGAAATAAAAAATATGTTACAAATAATCATCATATATGACACAACCTCCTATTTTTATTTACTTTTCAAATTCTCAATCTATCCTTTTAATGGGAGAGAGATTTTTTTTTAATTGTAATGGAGAGAGATATATTAAATAACGCACCCATCAATCACCATAACACCACTGTTACCCCCCCGGCAACCCCACCCCCGAAAACACCAACCGCCACCACACCATCGCCAACACCCACTGCGACCACCCACCGCCACGACACCGATGCGGCCATCGGACCAGCACCACCACCATCAGACCACATATCCTCCACCACAACCTTATAACCACCGCGTCCCTCGTGTCTCATCCCTACAAACCCATCATCGGCCTGCCGCTCCCTGCCGCTACAACCTCTGGCCACCACTCCTTACCACTATCATTTCCGACCACCACGGTTTCCGACCACCACACGCCTCATGCTCCCATCACACCACACCTCCTACACCCTCTTTCTCTCTCCAAACTGCAAGCTACTCCACCACCGCCAACAACCCCTGACAAACACACTGACCTAGCCCCGGTGTCATCGCCACTCACAACCACTCATTTCTCTTCTTTTTTTAGTTCCGGCAATGGATCACCATCTAGAGACGACGTGATGACAACAAAAACGTAAGGACGGAAGGCTTAGTCGTACTAACTACGTGGACACGACGGTGGCGGTGGCGATGGCGTCAGCCACCACAACTAAAGCTGAAGGGTAGGAGGTGGGCGTGACTTGTACAATTTGCATCAAAGGAGGTACTGTCGCTATACGCACCCATATGTATTCCGACAACGAAACCCGAAAATCCGGCAAGGCAATGTTTCTCGCAGTCTGTAGTGGGTGACAGGACCCACCGCCGCCAATCACCGTCGTGGAAATGGTGTTATTTGGTTTTAGTGGCTGGAGATCGCCGATGATGGAGAGCGTCGTTAACCGGCAGAGCAGATGGGCCTCATAAAACTTGGTGCATAAGATTGTTGTACACTATGCTTGAGCGGAGGTACTGTTAGCTATAATGGCCTCCTCCCACACTGACATTGCCTTTTAATATTAATAAAATATAGTTAGTCTCCCTATACAGAGAGTTATTATCGTTTACTAAATATTTTTAAAACCACAGGAATATTATAAAGAAAATAATAGGAATATAGTGTTTATTTTCTCATGAATTAAGAAAAAAATGTAACATGTTTTTATATCTTGAAATAAGACATGCACAGAATCCACGAGACAGATTCCAGGTGACAGAAAAAACTCTCTCTAAAGCTACATTTAACAATGCTATGAACAAGTTCACAAGCGCTGTTGATGGAAAACAAAATTTAGATGTTTTTACAACTCTAAAGAACATACAAACAAACATTTCTAACCATTTCTTCAAGACGTATAGGAATTACCAAGATATATTCTACCTAAAGAGATGTTTATTCCTCTAGCATTGACTTAACCGTTGAGCCGCACGCTCGAGACTATGTTTATGTCGACTTAGTCCATGCCAGGGCCCAGATGAGGCATGGCTCCTATTTTCAAGCTTAGCAATCTGTTTATGCAAGGCCACCAGGTTCACGAGGGGGGCAGTTGTTGGCCGACCATGAGCACACTGAAACCATAAACCAAATCACATTTTTTCAGACGTTAAAATTCAGCAACCCAAAAATGATAAAGAAAAAGTAGTATTTTACTTTACGGACTCACCTGAAAACACATTGAGGTCTTCTTAAGCTCTTCAACAATAAGAGAACACTCTGAAGGGAGTAGTGCATCTCCAAACATGATTGCACCTGTTTATAAAATCATTTATTAAAGCAAGAACAAATATTGTTGCACACACTAATACTTGTGGAGATAAATTCTTGAGATGTGGAGGATTGTACCCCTGCAAGCTTTGAGATTTAGAATCCGAAGAACAGCTGGTGGTACTACCGACGATCCATCGGTATCAGCAAGCTGGAAAATAGCTTAAATTATAAATAAAAGAAGATTGCACAATGAGAATAATTAACCAAAATATTCAAAGAGAGAATTCAAAGAATGCCTCAAATCTCAAGATAATAAGAATGATATGTTTCAAACCTGTTGCAAAAATTCTAGGAGATCGACATCTGTTAAATTGACACCCAAGATACATGGCACCTGTGAACATTTAAGGGGTCTCGGAAGATTAAATATAGATCATGTCTAACTACCAAGTTCAGTTTTGCTGATTTTATAGCATTGACAGTGAAGTGTTTGGAGTTTCACAATATTTCTAAATCTACAAACTTGAGAATATACTATGTGAATAACGCAAACCGAAAAAACGACCAGTAAATCAAGAAGTCTACTTACAGCAATTAATGTAGCAACAGATGGCTGGTTGTTCAAGAAATTCAAATTCCTGTGCAAGAACTTTAGAAGTGTAAAAAAACATTCAGATCAGTTTCACAAAGAAGTAGGTCATGAATCTTATTACTTTTTAAAGGAGACTGAGCTCTGAGCATGAAAGTTGCAGATCCAACCCCATTTCTTGATCTGTTCAGAATAGTTGTTCAGTAATTGATACCCAATCTCAGGTAAAACCTGTGTCAAAATTGTGAAAGTCAATCACAAAGAAAAAAAAAACAAATCGTGACTGAAATAGTTGATGGAAGTCAACATAAATTATACCAGTTCTTGCTCTGCATCCAGATAGGTGATCGTCTTTGTTTCTCCAGAAAGCACCTATGGATTTTTCTATTCAGTAAGGCCATATTACATAGCATTCAAAACCTCAAGAAATACTTTTTACCTTTTCTCTCAAATCCTCAAGCCGTATTCTTTCATCAGCAGCATGCTGCAAACACAACCATACCAGTGGTCAAATCTTCAAGTCAAATTTATGTTTGACCAAATAAATCAAGTGCAAATGAATCTGAATAATGAGAAGAGTTGATATACTTGGTCAATAATAGCAAGTATACCACCACCCACAACTGGAATGAATTTCTTGTCAACTTGATAAAGAACTCTGCAATCCTCAAGACATTTCTTACTTGTAGACTTGGGTAACAGAGAATCACCAGAGAGATGTAATATCCCAGAAGAAATATCAAGTATTTTCTCCTGATTGGCAAGATCATTAGGCATCTGTATACTCTGTCAGTGAAACAAATAAAGTAGAATAAATAGTTGAACTTGTTTCTAAGTGGTTAGGAAAGATTTGTCAAAACACAAGGCACTCAACTGAAGTCAGAGGACAGCCATTACGCCATTTTACTCCAAAGTCTAATTCCCCTTGGTTTTCCTTCGAGGTGAAGTCTGAAATATGAGGAAGTTACTGTAAGATTCACATCATCATATTTTGCATGACGATTGTGTCAGTGTTCAGTGGGCAATAGAGATACCTGAATCTGTATTGTGATCAAGGCAATGGGCCACCTTCCCTTCATAATCTGAAATCACAGCTTTATTAATAATTTTCTTCTTATCATGTCTGAAAAGAAAGAAAACAACAGCATGAAACCAAATCTGCAGATTTCAATTACAGCATGCATCATATGTGATGATATTACCTAGCCTTGGACTGCAAGTCATTTGCAGATGATTTCTGTGTGTGCTTCAATTGGCTAGCTCCTGCACACAAAACAGAAAGGAGTAAGTTTCTTGAGATTTTGATCCGTATTGTGTCACAGAGAGAAAAGTAAAGAAATCACCTTGCAAAATAGGGGCATTATGATGTGTCTCATGGCAGGGATTCACTGATTTAGCAGTAATCCAACTATTTAAGGCAATGATTTTTTTCTTTTCTCTGTAAAATGGTGGGGCCGAACAACTTCTCTTTTGCTGCTTATCTAAAATTCTACAATTAGCTATTTTGCTCCTTCCCCTGTCAGCATAAGATAATGAAGGCATATGGTGTGATGCAGCTACAGTAGATCTTGTCCAGCCTGATTCATACAGGAAATCACACTGCTGTTGGGACAAAATACCGTCATTTTGAGAACTTTTAATGTTCTTTTTGCAATCCTCCCAGGAAGAGCTATATCTCATGAAATCAAAATCAAAGATACCCTTTTCCTCTTCTCCATGTGCAAAAAGGTCAAATCCATTACTTCTTCCATGTTCGAAGTGTGTTTTAGACACCACATCAGCTAAAGGTTCCACATCTAGTTTTTCACCAAATGCTGACCAATCACCTTTAAAAGACCGGAAGCTATATTTAGAATATTGTGTTGATGCAACTGGACTGATCCACTGACTGTGATCCTCTGTTAAGCAGTCTCCACCAGTCAAAAGTGTATCAGATGATCCTTTTGACGTGATAATCCTAGGTGACGACCAAATGGTAACATCATCATCCAGCCATGGTTCAGAACAATGAATAACATTATCCATTTTTTCATCATTATCCACTCTATTATCATCCATGTAAAGCCATTTCTTGAACTTATCAGCTTGAAATCTGAATTTATCATCACCTCTAGTGCTTTTAACAACAGGTGACTTATCCATGTGAGATGAACAACTTCTCAGAAAAGGCTTCATGAGATCATCATCAAAATGAGAAGAAACAGGAGATGCTTGTTGCACAAGTAATCTGTTGCTTGTACTACAACCAGTATGCAGAGAGTCTGGATGCCATTTGGCATCTGAAAGCAGGTCCATGTGTTCCTTGTTCTCCAAGTAAATATCTTCTATAGTCATGTAACCATAATCTTCAAATTGTACAGCATTTCTTTGAGATTGGTTACATGAATATCTACCTAATTGCATATGCTTTGGTTCTTCTCTGGGCATCTCTAATTGGGGTGAAGAAAGAATGATAGAATCCTGATTGCATTTTGTCATGCACCTCTTCTTAGGAAGCCAATCTTTATTCAGGATATCTGATTTACATGATTTTGGCAGCAGAAAATCAATATACTTATAATAATGATATTAAAGAAAGAGAAAGGAAGTAATATTACCATCTCTGATTGAACAAGTATCAGCTCCATTCCATATATCATCTTCTTTAGACATATCAGGACCTTCACAGATCAGCAGACATCAGAAGTTCAATTCAAATACTGGATTAATTACCAAACACTTCAAATGATACAAATAATGATTGTATTAGTCAAAACTAGGGTCTTGACTCAATTACCAAGTCATACCTTCACTCCAAATGCATGAAACAGCTTTCTTAATGAAAGTAAATACAGGATCCCAATCCTGAAACAATGATACATATGTTTAATGGTCAAAATAAATTCTGAATTCCAAAATGGTTCCCAGGTATATAAGTCTACAAGCATGTATACATCGCAAGTCAAAGGTCATAAGCATGTACTTAAAGCATATGAGCATAAAGTCAAAGATCAGCAGAAATCTGAAGTCAAGACCAAAGATCAATAATAGGCCAAGAATCCACCAGCATGTACAAATCATAAGTCAAAGGTCATAAGCATCTTACTTTGAATTCAACATAGGTCTTGGCAGGTTCGAAACTTAAATCATAGTGAAATCGTGGGCATGTTAAATTTAAAATGTATGTTGGAGATGCCTGAACCCTGCTCCGCTTTCCACATTGAGACCTAACGTCAGCCTTCAACAAATCTGAACAGTCATGCATGGTAGCCAGCTGACTTAGCAATTTATGTATTGGACCTCTTGATATATATCTTGAATTGATATCTTTGTTCAAAGGTAAAGAAGAACAAACACGCTAATATATTCTTTACTCATAAGCCCATTACATTGGAACATAGAAGCAAGGCAAGAACGTGGATACAGAAATATTGGAAGGCCTGCAAAATAAGCAACCTTTAATGGAAAATAAATGATGACAAAAAACAGATGATAGAAAAGAATACCTTCATCGACAAAGTTTCACAAGGGCCAGATACATATCCAGAAAGCTTTAAATTGCCATCAAATTCATCCAACTTATGTAGAGAACGAGAAATCTCAATTCCAAAACAACTTGTCAATAGGGGCAAAGGGGAAGATGAAGGATACGAGCTCAGAAGCTCATCACCACTGCATGAACATGATACATTAATTATTTATGGTTTAGCCTTTTAAAATAATAATTGACGAACATAAGCTGCAAGTACAGAAGTGGCACCTATCAATATCAACCAACTTGAAGCAGGTTTCTAGGTGGACAAGAGCAATATTCACTATGCATTCTTTAACAGAGTGGAGTACCTTTTTGGGGCTTTCAATATATGTAATATCATAACCACAATATATCAGCATAAGGAATAAGTAGTTCCATACAACAACTAAGATAATTAAAACATTTATGTTCAAAAGTTAAGACAAAGAAAAGAAGAACCTGGACTGTAAATGCCTCCTTTTAACAGGTTGGTTATAGAATAAATCACGAACGACAACTGCAACAAGCCAACAATATGCTAACAAATGGTCAAACCTTCAAAGCTATGACGCAATCTTGTACAAAACCTGAGAATACATTACCTGTTGTGCCAGCATCTTGTCTATCATCATCAATTCCTAGATACAAGCATTTGCAACCCTGAAAAATAGAAAGGACCTAAAAGATCAGGAAAAGCAAATGCCATGGAATGGTAGGATAGAACATTGAAAGAACTCACACCTTTATGACCTTGCGGTAGCCATTTGGCATTCCATGTGCCTTTGTAAAAACTTCCAACAAAGAAACATCAGAAATTGAGCTTAGTGCTTCCCCACGAAACCCAAAGCTTTCTGGAACAGTGTTCATACCATGCAACGGCTCAACCTTAGAAGTTGCTTCAAATAACACAAACATAACAAAATCATATGACTTGATAGGCAAACAACAAGAATTATTTAGTATCAAGCTATTGAACAGGATATGCACTCCCTAAAATAGTCACCCATTTTTCATTTTTATACTCTAGAAATGCAGACACGTATAAGAATATAAAAGCATCCATTTTGACAATAGAAGTAAAGTGAACATTACAACTTTTAATGCATAGATGTCTATGCTCTTGCGCTATCAGCTGTCATAAGCAAGTTGACCAAACTCAAAACATTAGTTAGCTTATATATACAAACATTTAGGAATATGTCGCTCCATATAATATTAGATGTACTTACTAGCTAATCATATCATTAGTGAATTTTCAAAATAAGGTTGTTCAACATTCATGTTTTAAGGAAAAAACAAACAGGAGTGGGTCAAGGGATTCGGGATTGGGGTCAAGTTACCCTGCAACTTTATTATTATATATCCAATATTATCAAAAATAGAGTGACCTTGTAGATTTATCGACAATAAATAAAATTTAATCACCTAAAAAACTGAAATCATCATCAATTATCAATACGAAGTTACGAACCAAATCAAAAGCCTTAGGTCTACACGCAAAAACAAAAACTATTTGGTGACCCAACTCAATCCAGCAAATAAAAATTTGGTAACCCGACCCGGTACAAATGCCTCTGGATAGACATACAAAGACCAAAAATTTGTGAGGTGACTTGTACCCATAACCTCTTGGTTGATGGGCCACCTAGATACCCTAGCCAAAGGCTTGTTGCTGTTATTCAACCTACACGGATCAGTATTATCAAGGGATACTTGATTTGAAATCCTTTGGAGGGTTAAAGTGATAGTCTTTAGTTATTAAGATGATCCATACAGAATACTTATCAAAGATTATATTTCGATCTGGAAGAAATTTTATCAAGCCTCTACAACATTAAATTCTCAATCATTTATCCATTTATATTAGAAAACTGGTTTGTTCAAGGTTGTAAGTGAGACATGGACAAGTACTTAATACAATTCAAGTACTCAACCACCAATTAACATTTAATTGGTTTCTATGTAACTAGAAGTCCTATTTGCAATGAAAAAAATAGAATGAGATGTCAATGTAATGAACATGCATATGTATTATGCATGGAAATAATACAGTAATATGAAAACAATATTCTTATTACCATATCTTTCTCCCAACAACATCAATCCATCTCGTGTAATACCACAACCTGCAAAACTATGTTTAGAATAAAAGAGAAAAACAAAGATGAAAGCCAGGCCACAAGTCACTTGTGAAATTAAGGTTGGTTACCATTGTCTGTAACTTTAATGTAGTTTGTCCCAACACCTACAGCCACAGTTACCTAAGAGAACAAATATTGACTTCAAATTTGTAATCGTAGAACATCAAAGAATAAAATTTAATTTAGCAAACATAAACAACGGTCTGATTATGTGTTCCTAATCAGAAACATATACCAAATCTCACCGATACACACGAAGCATGAAAGATATCATAGCAACAGAAAGCAGTTCTCGTATCTCAGTCAATATAGTTGTTTAAACTATTGATATGAGATCTGTACAAACTTCTGGTTACCTTTGTGGCACCAGCATCAAGACTGTTGAATACCAGTTCTTCTACAACCCTTGTCAAATCAAACAAAATAATGCCAGAACGCATAGAACTGCGAACGGATTCTGGCAATACCTTGATGCTCCTCATCAGTCTCGCCAAACAAGATCATTACAATACCAACTCTTCATCACTGTTCTGTCTGAACATACACAAAATTCATCATACAATTTATTTATATTTATTAGTAAAACTTCACTACATGCTTACATTACCATCTTAAATCACAAATTCTAAAATTATTCCCCTTTCAATCCCAGTCACCCAAAACGTACAGCGCTACATATGTTCTGTTTTTGGTGAAAACCCAGATGATTCGCCAACAGTTCATCACTCGACTGCTCTATCGTAACAGACACAAAACTCACAACGTAAACTATATTTATTAGTAAAAGCCATACTTAGATACTGCATAATTGCATCACCATGTACGGGCAAAACCCTAGAATTGATCTTCTCTTTAATCACATTTTACCAAATACAAAATCAGCCATTTCGCGTGTGCGATTGTTGGACAAAAACTCAAAATTGGGAGAAGCTACAAGTAGAATTTAATTTATCTGCCAAGTAGATTCTTACCGTACACATGTAAGAACGAACACTACATACGCATAGACAAAGCGAGATGTACAAGCAACTATTTACACATGTAATGATCGTATAACTGAAGTGAATAAGGAACTAGAGGAAATTAAATTCTTACCGGATGACGGTGGTTGGTGTGGTGGCGACGGTGGTGGTTGTGTTAAAACCCTGAAATTTGGCGGTGGGTGATATTAATTAATATTAATGTATATACATATATATATAGTCGCAGGCGAGTAGCGTCAATTGTGTCCCCTTATAGTTACGCAATCCGCTAATAAGCGTCGGTTTAAAATGTTAGTTACAAAAGTTATTTAGGCACTGATAGTCTGATACATTGTCAATAACAATTGAGTGGGCATTAGGCAATGACAAAGATGATACAAAACTCAAGTGTGATGAAGAAGGTATAAACTAAAGTTAGAAAAGCCTTTAACAGAAAGACAACGGAGAAGGACTTGCAAAGTTTGAATTGTCTGCTAGCAAGAAAACGGACTTTAAAGCTTCACCATCCGGTCCTTTGTTACTTCATCATGAATGTAGGAAGCAGTTTAGGATTGATGGTTATGATATACGTGTAAACCAAAAGGTTATAATCAACGCGTGGGCATGCACAAACGATCCTGAGTATTGGGAGGATGAAGAGAGATTCAAACCTGATAGATTTGATAAGACGTCGGTTGATTTTATGGGTAACGACTAGCGACTATGACTTCACTAAAAGAAGATTGTGTCCATATGTTACTTTTGGTTTAAGATCAATGGAAGTTTTTCATGCTTATATGCTATAATTTTACGATTGGAATTTGCCCTATTGATTAAGCCTGGCCGATACTGATATGACTAAAACCGAAGGAGTTTTCACCGGAAAGAAAGATCACTTGCATTTGGTTCCTACATTTTATACTAAAGCAAACAATGATGTCTCTTTTATAAACCTTAATTGATACGGAGCTTATCAGTAACCAAGAGAATCGTTTCCAGACCAGCGGGACATATGTGAACAAACTAGAAAATAATGTAATTTGGGATGCATTTGAAGTTACAAGGCGAACAAGCGGTTTGTCCCAACTCTTGACCCCATTCCATCATCTAGAGCCCGATTTCATACGCTATAGTATTCCTTTAATTTTACGAGTTTTAATTTATTTATGTTTTACATGTAATAACCACATAAAGCTTTCAATTGAGTAATTTACACATTCTAATAAAGTTTTCGTATTATGCAATCAATTTCAGTTTTTCAAAATTCGAGTCAATCTACTATATTTCCATAAATAGACTTGATATAATAATTTAAGCATTCAATAATACTTTAAGATATACCTGGCAATCTTGACCCAGCTGATTTGATTTGGGTTGATTTGGGCCGAAGAAATAAAACTATGGGTTGTTTTGGGTTTATATGTATTTTTAATATGGTCAAGATGGGTTGATTTTTAAATTAGTCAATATGGTCAACGGGTTAGGATGGGTTCAACCCTAGAAAAGAGCAGGTCCTCTTCGTCCCCTTCTAATAACCGCAGTGAAGACTTGAAAGCCTCAAACCTGCCCATTTCTCTATGAACTGCCAAACGATCTACCAATTGTTTCGATTTTTTAGTTGCGACCCCGGATCCAATTGTTCGATTTGAGGTGGAATGGGCAAAAATGGTTCGATGATTGTATTGTTGTTCTTGTTGATGATCGTGTTGGGTCAATCTAATTTGTTTAGTTCTCCGAGATTAGTTGCGACCCCGGATCCAATTGGCAGCTCTAATTCGAATCAAGTTTTTTATCTGTATGTTCTTTTTAATTGATTGTTATCAAACTGTTTGAATGAAAATTATATTAGCAAATTACTTGTGAACTATTTCATTTGATGGATAGTTCATCAGTTAGGGTGAGATTGGTGATCTTACATAAACACTTATTGTTATTATGTAATCGGGAATGAAGTAGTCATGATGGTTATGAAGTGTAGTTCATGCAAGTGATCAAAATGTATGTTTATCCTCCAATCGGCAGCTCTAAATCTCTAATCAAAACTTTAACCTGTTGAAATGAAGTTGTGTGGGATACACGAGCCAGATGACGAAATCGTATCATCGTCTTCGTGAAAAGACCTATGCCCCCGTAATCAACTACAAATTCTTTATCAGAAGGGAAAGTTGGTTGAAAGATTGATATTTTGGTTATGAAATCTGTAAGTGGTGATGCAGATGAACAAGTCATTGGACCTATGAAGAATGGAAGATGAATAATTTGTTTCTAATCCAGTTGAGGCTCATCAAACGTTTAAAGTTAAATTTAAAGTTTCTAACCCTTTTTTTAAAATGATCCGTCCTGATCCGAACCCATCTTGACCCGAACCCGTCCTGATCCGAACCCATCTTGACCCGAACCTGTCCTGACCCTTTTTTTTAAAACGATCCATCCTAACCCAAACCCATACTGACCCAAACCCATCCTAACTTAACAACCAACACAATCCAACCCTGCCCATTTTGCCACCTCTACTTTAAGATTATTCTCGTTCTATTCCTCGTTTCATTCAATATTAATAGGGGGAAGAGAACTGTCAACTGTGTTTACAAACCAACTCATTGACCCATTTATTGTTGGGTAATTCTTTTCGGGTCAACGTGTAATGGGCAATATAATCCAAATAAATAAGAAATTATCAACAGCAGTTAACAGTTGACACAAAACAGAAATCACTATCAAATGTATGTAAACTATATACGTCTATATTACATCGTAGTTAATTCAAAACATAATCAGTTATTATTCATTTCACGAAAGAAAAAAAAATAATAATAAACATGTAAACAAAACACAGGTGGGAAGCAAAGGATTAACAAGCTGCAACAAAAAACAACTTCTAATCACTTCTTTACTAACCCACCTTAATCATCATCCCAAGCAACCATGTCAGCTTTTTCCGGCCACCGTCTTGGTGGCGAGCCAAGGGTGTTGCAAACACTGCTGTGCCGTTGGTCGTTTCTCTGGATCAAAGTCAAGAATAGGATTCAAGAACTCTGCAAATTCACGAGCATCCGTTTCAGGAAACTTGAATTTGTCAATGAGTAAACGACTTATTGATGAGTGTTTGAGTCGACGGATCCTTTTGAGGTCACCGTGTCTATCAAAGTAATCTTTGGATAGACCCCCTCCAACGGCTATCTGTTAAATATTTTTAGCCAAAAAGAAGTATTAGTATACGGTTTAACAGGTATCGAACGAGTTGAATATTTTTATTATATATGTTACCTTCTTAGGCATCTTTCCTAGAAGCTCCATCATTAGAGCAAGGTGGTCCTGCATCAGATCATGGCAAGTATGCAAATCATTCCCGCAGAAATACTAAGTGAGGTCCGTAAACAAAAAGCCAGAAGTTGCCATTTCGACCCATTTGCTTATGACCGAGTCGATTCGGGTTATGTTTATCCTTAGCAGGTATAATGGGTAAAACAGGCCAGGTCAAATTGGTCAAAAGAATCCAAAAATGTACCTTTAATACATAAGCTTCCAGATAATTTTTCAAAAAACAAATTTCGATCCATTTACTTATAAACGGGTTGGTTTGGGTCATTATGTCTTTATCTCTAATGGGCTAGACAAGTCAAATGAAAACAAGTTAGCTAAAAGCCTTAAAAAATGGGTCAGGTCCAATGGTCGAAAGTCAGACGATGTATATTTCATTGCATAAACACTAATTATTTGAGAAAAAAATAAAATTACATACAAAAGGTGTTTCGGGTACCACGACTAGTTAGGCAAAGGCCCGACCCACCGATTTACTATTTTCACAATTTCAGAGAAAATGTAATACTCATCTTCACTGAAACCTGGTCCTGGCTTGGGAGCAAACATCATTTCACCAGTAGCAAGTTCAAAAGCCGTGCAAGCAAATGACCACATATCAACCGGGAACGAGTAGCCTGATTGTAGTATAACTTCAGGAGCTCGATATTGTCTTGTTTGAATTTCTTCTGCAATCGGTTTATCAGCCCAACATGCGTTTCCCAAATCCACAATCTTACACCTAAAATCAATACCATCAAGGCATCTTTCAGGTTTCACCTCTTGTGCACAACCTCCAATCACACCTCGTCTTTCAGCTGCAATTTTAGCCACAGCTCGTCTTGCTCTCTGCTTCAGTTTCTTTTCAATCACATTGACCGCTCCTCCACCAGTCAAACTTCCCTCTGGCCTTTCAAGAATGGGGGGTGTTTTTGACCTAATAGGGTCTTTTGATGGATTTACAGTGGAAATGAGAAGTATGTTTTCGGGTTTTAGGTCTGTGTGTATTATATGAAGCTCTCTATGTAAATAATCAAGCCCAGTTAGTATGCACTTGCATATCTCCCTTACTTTATTCAAGTTAAGGCCTTTGTATCGGTTATATCTGATGAGGTGCAGTATGCTATCGCCAAGAAACTCTAGAACCATGCATAAGTGATGCCCATTTGGGCCCCTGTGTTTGAAATGATCCACTAACTGTACAACACATTTTTCATTTTTAGGGTCGTTTTCGGTAATAGCAGAAAGAATCTCAATTTCGTGGACTGCTGCTTGCACAAATTCAGGAGCACTTTTCTGGATCTTGAGCGCAACATATTTCTACAAATGACCAAAAGAACTACATAAGAACTATGAAAGCTGGCCCATTGCCAACCAGATGATCTTGAGTGCAACATATTTATATCTATATGCTTTCTGCAATTGCTAGCTTTGTGTGATCATCAATCCTAACACCAACAAAAGTCAATGCTATGTGATTTAACTTAATTAAATACACATGAAATCAATGTGCAAGATCAATGGAGGAATCGTACTACTGGATATAATCATAGGACCTATGTTGTCAAAGGCTCATAAGGCGAATGCCTAGACCCTCAGGCACAGTCCAACACAGTCTTGTCGCCTACCTTCAAAAGCCCCATTTTCAGTCAAAATTACACTAACCCTAAACAGGCCGGAATCAACCTAAAAGTGCCTATGACATGTCTAAATCCTTAAAAATGGTATTTTTATATTATGATTCTCGCTTGCGCCTAGGCTCAAGGCTCAGGCTTTGGCGCCTTAAATGCGCATTGCGCCTTAGACAGCAATGCATACAACTACAAATCTAAAATGGCAAAGGGGAAATCATGCAAATATTATTCAACTGTATATTTAATTTCCACAACAGCCAATCAGAGACATGCACATTTAAATAAATGATCTACATTTGTTACCATAACCAACAGGATGCATCATTCATACATAAACAACTTTATTCATTGCTGAAAACGACAATTAGGTTACAAACTGCATCCGGATCACAGATCTCGCCTGTTGAACTTCAAAACGAAATTGTAAGGAACAAAAACTTACTGATGTTTGTGTATCATAAGCAAGCCAAACGGTGGAGAATTGACCCCACCCGAGCTTCCGTTGAGCGATGAACCGACCGGCGGCGAACGAATCACCGACTCTGACCGCGTGGTAGCCTCCTTTCCTGTACGAATCAAAGTCCTCATCGTCTTCAGACGCCGATGACGAAGAACACGACATGTTGATCGATTGATTGAACGATTGATTGATTGAGAATGAGTTGAATTGATGGATTGATCTGTGATCTTGTGATGAATTGGAATGATTGAAGTTGGGTATTCTTGAATTGGGAGAAATATTGGGAAAGTAGTGGCCTTCAATCCAAATCTTTCTCCACTTTTTGCTCCTTGTGTAAATTCTTTGGTTCTTTCAAAGGTCCTGCCTTTTTCAAGTTTGGTTGATGAGGTTCAATCATCTTTCCATACTTGCCCCTTTAAATCTTAGTTACACAAATTATTAAATGAGTTTGTAAGATAAACAATTAACCACCATTAGTTTTAATATTTTTAGTGATTAATTTTATGTGATTTAAAACATCCAATGGTTACTTTTTTAAAAAGTAGGTAACAACTTGTAAGTTAATATGTTTGACTTGAAACAATTGAAATCGGATTGGTTTAAGTTGAATAAAGATCGAGCTCATGCTAATTAAATTAATTGTCTAATTTTAATGAGTATCAAGCTTGACTTCTAAATTTGCGAGTCTTTTTAAACTTGTCACGTTTTAAGTTTCTACCGTTTGATGTATGATTAGGTGGTTGGAATATCGAGTTTAATGACAAAGTTTTACTATTTTGAGTCACGATGATAATGTTTTATTTGAGATTAAGGATTCCAGCTTCTCCCATGACGAATTTGTGTAAATTAATTTTGATGTGCGCTATACAAGTGTTCGAGTATGTAACAGCCTGAAAATATGACACAATAGAATACCCAAATTTCTAACAATCCCAATTGAGTTAGGATTAGAATTACGAGAACTATAACCAATCAACGAAAAACCCTAAAAAATGTTATGAGAAATGGGAAGCACACTCGTGCTAAGAACAAGGCATCATCGTGCCTTTAACAAAGCACAAACGTGCCTGCATGTGAAGCACAACCATGTTTGTATGTGAAGCATAACCGTGCTTAATAAAGGCACATGGTTGTGCTAAAGTAAGGCACATGGTTGTGCCTAAAGTAAGGCACAACCGTCCTTAAACCGCCTTTATACTTCTATAAATAAAAGGTCGGGGTTCAGTCCTAGTTACTCAAAATTTCATCAGACGGTCTCTACTTAAGAGTCTAAAGCATCTAAGAAACATCGGGTAAGGTTTCGTTTAGTATAAGTGTTAGGTCTAGAAGTCTTGTATAGGTTTAGATGATGGATCAAACTCTTGTAATCACTATTTGTAATTATAATTTTGATGATATAATATAATGCATTAAGTACATGATGAGTTTATGAATTGCATGATATATTGTATCTCATAATATATGTTGATTTATGTATGATTGCAGGAAACATTAAATGTAGTCAAGTTGGAAAAATTGACTAAGTGTTAGAACAACTGCGGATGAACAAATGGCTCTTCTTTAGATGTTCTCAGTAATACAACTGAAGTGTACATCTGTAGATCTCCTGCGGAAGAACAACAACAGCTGAACAAGTCCAAAGATCAAGTGAACCTACTGAAGGAGAGATTGCCACTGAAGAACTAGTACAAGAACTCCTGCAGAAGCATAATCACAGAAGAACAAGCCCCGAAGACTAAAGTGTTGCAGCGGAAGACTAAGTACTTGCGGAAGTATAAATTCCTACGGAAGACTGTTTAACACTTGAATGATTTCACATCATCAAGTAGTCAACAGAAAGTCAATAAGTCAACGTGACAGATCAACAACATTAATGATAGCAGAAGACATTTAATTCAAGCGAAGATATTACATCACATCAACAATATTATTTGTGTTTAATTCATTGTAAATCACGAACTCCTATGCTGATAAATGTGGCAAGGATTCGGATAGCTATAGGAAGTTAGCTTAATTATAGCAACAGGATAGCGAAAGATTAGCTATGTTTTAGGAACAGAATAAGATCTCTATATAACAAGAGATCAAGAACATGTAACAGGAGATGATCAACAGACGATCAAGCAACATTAGATCATATAACAATCACAACAATAGAATCAATAGCAGCAGAGGCATTACAATCGATTGATTGTAATTATTGAGTAATCGTGGTTTGATTATTATTATATTTTGATTGTTCTTTATATTGTTTGATCAATTTCAAGTTCATTAATCAATTAAACAGCAAGTATTGGTAATTTCGCAATCAATACTTGTTAAAATCAAATATGATAATTCATATATCGATCCCTGGATTCTCACAAGTGGTATCAGAGCTTGGGGCTCATTGATCCAAATCAATTGATCTATCGATTTGATTTGTTTAATCGATTTTTACTAAAACAGAGTTGTTGTTTTTTTTCAAAATTAATTAACATGAGTAACTCAGTTGTTGGTGCTTATCAACCTTCTAAACTGGAAAACATATCTGATTTCAAAACTTGGAAATCAGGTTCAGGAATCATGTTAATTATACAGATTCTGATTTATGGGTTTCGATTACTGAAGGACCTTATATTCCACCTGCGTTAGGAGCGGATTATAAGGATAATAATAAACCCATAAGTCTGAAAAATCTGTCACTTGATGATGCTAAGAAAGTCAAGATTGACATTAAAGCCTATAGTATGCTTACTATGGCTTTACCTGAAGATCTTTGAAGCCTATAGTATGCTTACTATGGCTTTACTTGATGATCTTTTGATCAGGTGTGAATCATACAAAACAGCTCACTCGTTATGAAAAATACTGCACACACTGTGTGAAGGAAGTGACGAGATAGGAGCATAAAGAAGGATACTCTTCGATCACAATATGAAACTTTTCATCATATTACGGGTGAGTCAGTTCTCAACAATTGCATAGATTTATGCAACTTGTTACAGAGATGAACATCTTTGAACTTAAGTACAACAATGAAGAGCTGAACAAAAAGATGCTTCATGCCTTACCAGAAAGTTGGACACAGACTGTGTCTATGTTCAAGAACACTATTGATTGATGAAGGCAATAGGACTAGACTCACTGGTGGTGAAGTTTGAAGCTTTGGAGCTAGATAAAAAGACCAGAAACAGAGTGTGAAAGCACCTATAGCACCTTATCAATTCAAAGAGTTAAAGAATGCTGGAAGTGCATTCATCTCTGATGAAGATGAAGATAACTTGTGATGAGAGTGAACATGAAGAAGAAACAAGCTTTTATGCTGTCAAGTCTTCCAAATCAAGTACTCAAAACAATCAGCATAGAAAGTCCAAGGAAAAGCTGATGACTCCAAAATAAAAAGAACAACAATCAAACAGAACCAATTACTGTGGTTCTGGAATCAGAAGAACAGAAAGCTGCTTTTGCAGCCTTTAGTTCAAGCTTTCAGGCTTATCTGGGAAGCACTTTAACTCCTGCCCACTTTTGTCAACAAGATCTAGAACTTCATCCTGATAAGGTAGAAGAGATGGATCTACAATGGCAAATGGCCATGATCGCCTACAGAGCCAAGATGCACATGAAGAGGAACAAAAGACTGTCTGTAGGAGGAAGATCAACTAAAATGGTGTTGACAAGTCCAAGTAAGATGCTTTATGTAACATCTGCCCATTTGGTAAATAGAAACCAAAACCCGAATCCGTTTGAGTCAATTTTAGAAATCAAATTCATAAGTTAGCTATTTAATTTATTTTAATCTTCAAATACAATAAGAATACCATTTTATTCAATTTAAATTTTATAATTTATGAAGTGAAATTTATTTCAAATCTTATAAGGTTTTCATAAATGATTATGAGAATTAAACCATTTAATTTCAAACAACAATTCATTTCACACGTTTTACAAACATTAATAGAGTTTATTCTTTATTATGATCTTAATTATAAAGTTATAATAAATAATTAAATTGTAAAGCATTTTTCAAGATTTAAAAGGTTTATAAAGACCTTATAAAATAAAATTTTATTTATTAATTAAATATGGTTTTACAAAATTAAGGGTTTAAATTTCAAATTTTAAAACTTAAATTAAAAGGTTTTGTGAATAAATTGTTAACATGGTAAACCTCAGGGACCAAAGTGTAAAAATAAATTTAAAACCCAAACCCCCTTCCTGTGTTCCCGTCGTCACTTCCGGCCGACTTCCGGCGGTCCTCCGGCGACCCCTTCCACCCGAAACACCCGGTTAAATGCAGTTAAACGCACTAACACTCTCGGTTGCGTTATTCGAACTTAATACCTATTTCGATTCGTTTAATGTACTTGTTTAAACCTTCAATTGAAACCGAAACATCATATTCAAATCCCAAGTTGTTACACCTCAAATTCGATCGAATTAAACCAATTTATTGACCTGGAACTCTTTCAATCATTATGGTTTGAAAGCACACTTTATAGTGATTAAGCCGTGTTAATACCCGCAGATCATACTCGAAACGCACAAATCAAATGCCATAGCTCAGTTTATATGAAACATATTCAATTGCCACTATATAATAGAGGAAATTTTCTAATCGAACCTTTAAAGCTATCAAATATCTCAATTGAACTTACAAACCACACCACACACCCTGCTCGAATTCTCTTCTCGAACTTGCAACCCTTTCTAATTACACATTCTGAGCAATCTTGGTTACAACTAATAGAGGGCTATTGATCATTGTAAATCTTTAAAGCTTCATCCATAACCATTTGGAGTATCATCATCACCATCTTCTGATTCGACCTTAGCTTAGATCGCAGCCATCATACCCTTTTGCTCTTTAAATTCGATCTTCAATCTGGTAATTAAACACACCAACAACACTCCTTATAATATGGGGAATCAAAGCCCCAAATCCAATTTGGTTATTAACATCGACTTGGTGTTCAATTTGGATCCAAATCGAATCTGGGGTTTATGTGAATTGGGGATTTTGATAATAATGTTTTTAAAATTCTTGGTGGACCTATAACAGATTTGGGCCTCTAGCCCACCGGTTAATACCATATACTTATGCAATAGAGGTCCGGGTTCGACCCTGGGCACCCCCAAATTATTTTTTAAGCATTTTTTTTAAATTAAATTACAGAAGTTAATATTATCCTATTAAATTAAATAAAATTTTATTTTTTTTGTTAATAAATTTATACCAGAAACTATCAATTAATTTTTGAAAATTTTAAACAATATAATCTTCTATTTTATTTACAAACAAATAGGTTATATTATAAAAACTATGACAAAAATTATTTAGAGGTTTATCTTTTATTACTTTATAAAATGGTCTATAAATCAAATAAGTTATTTAATAACTTATTTAAATAATAATTATTCAATTGATTATTTTGACCAAGTCATTATTTAATTAATTACTTATTACTTATTCATTTTAATACTCAACTTTCATTTCATCAATTATTAATAAATAAATATTATTCAATGTTCTTAATGATTCATTATCGTTTAAATCTTACTTATTTTATCAATTATTTCATCTTTTTGGAGTCCAAAATATAATTAGTTATATTATTTTATTTAATCTAATTATCAAAACCCCAAATTCTAATGGAAACCTAATTCATAATTAGTCGGTAATCATATCTTTATTCTAATCGTAAGACACAATCTTAGGTTGAATCGTGAAGGAATCATTGAAGAATCTTATTTTCTTATTATTGTCTAAAGTGCATCTTATATCATATGAGTTTTCCATGCCCCTTTTTACTTTATTTCACACCTTTTTATTTCACACCTTTTGGGGTGAAACATGTTAAGCTTATAAATATACACTTGAAACATCTTGATACTTGTAATGCACGAGCAATTCGTTTATAAACTTTGTCATGGTTATTTGAGATATTTGTGAGCCTTATATGATAGTCATCTTGTAAAACAATCAATAATTGCTAGCCTAGCGACGTCATAGATCTATGGGCCTGACAAGCCTATTTGTGCTAAAGCCGAGGTTATTGTCGCTCCTGATGATGTATGACTTGTTTATCATGGAACGAAACTTAGCTAATCGTTATAACTATACGAATCTTAGTACTGTTATTGTGATATCTTTGCTCGTCTCTTGTCTGGCTTTGTGATATATTTGCTATCTATATTCTTGCATATTTCTTAACCTTGATATGAATTGCCTCTAAAAGTTGCTTTTATATGTATGACAAATTCATGGGAACTCACCAACATTATATGTTGACCTTATTTTTAAATGTTTTCAGGATGCTACTTTGAGGAATTCTTCTTGCTCATATAGGACTTGGACCTAGTTTAACTAAAGATTTTATTTTGTTGTGTGAATCTGATTGTATTGTAATGATTTATTTGTTTAGTATTATTCAATTAAAAATGGCATTTAATATTATTTCAACTTATTTAATTCCATGAGCTATGAACAATCGTTTCACATTCGTCCGCCCCGATGATTCTGCCGTCGGTCGGGGTGTGACACATTAAGTGCAATTTATATGGACACTTCTCAAGGGAGTGTAACAACAATCAACAACAATCAAATGACTCAAGAGAGCCTAGTCAAAGTAGTTTTAACAAGCTCAACTAACCAATTCATCCCCACCCAACAACAAACCATACTACAGGTACTAACAATGCTAAGAATCTGGTTTAATTATTTTGCAGGATGGTACTTGTGATTGGAGCATGTATGAAAAGGAAGTACTGGAGGAAAATCAAGCTTTGATGGCTAACATGGAAAACAAAGTTCTACCAATGGCCACAGAGGTAAGAGAAAGGTTATGTTCTTCCAACTGTATTGATGAAGTTGAAAGATATAAAACACATGCTCAACAACTAGCTGATAAAGTAAAAGAAACTCTACTTTTAAATGAATCACATGAAAGAGAACATAAACTTTATCAAGTCAAAATCAATTTCAAATTCATTAATCAATTAAACAGCAAGTATTGGTAATTTCGCAATCAATACTTGTTAAAATCAAATTTGATAATTCATATATCGATCCCTGGATTCACACAATAAGCATTATAAATAATCTCTTTAGTCTTAGTGAATAGTAATAATCTAGGTATGTTATGTATATAGGTACTTGACCATTGTGAGTGTAGGATGCTTTGGATATACGCTAGACAAGATAATTGTGTTATTCAAGGTGTGTTAATAGATTTGAAATACATATGTTTCCAAATTGATAAAACTCGTGTTTGCTTCACATGTGTACATTTTTACCTCTATACATTGGTTATAACAGTACCGTTAAATTGTTGCACACTCCCAGTAGTTAGTAAGACCTGATGGCGTGAAGCCTTGGTCGTGTAATGTGTAAGACCTTAAAGATAATTAGCTCTGACAATAAAGAACGAAAAACTGGGATGTGTATAAATGTTCAAATGTGTTTATATGAAAATGAGCTATGCATAACCAAGATAAAAAGTTTAAGATAAATATTTTGAAAGTCTTATTAGCTCACGAGCATTTTCGGTTGATGTGTTGTTAATTTTAAATTAATGTATCTTAGTGATGCTTAAGAAGGGAAACGAAGAAGATGAAATTAAGAAATGTCAGCATCAAAGATCATGTTAAGTTTTCCACTGTGATGACGGTATCAATGGTTCGTAACACCCCCGTCCCAAGGTGGGGTGTTACAAAGTAATTGTAAAAAATGAATCGCAATGGTCTCATTTTTTTCTGTTTGTTATAGATGTTACATTAGTATTACATCAAAAAAAATTATTTTTTTACTTTTAACATAAATCACTGGTATTCCATTTATCATTATCTCAATTCTTATTATACAACCTTCATTTTTTTAATATATAGATTAAGTTAACTATAAAATTCATAAATATTCATATAATAACATTTCTTTATTTTTAATATATAACCAAAGTAACATTCATGTAAAAATGATAAAATGAAAATATAAATTAATCAATATAGCCACCCCGATAATCTCAATTAGTCAAGTACAAAAACCTTGGGACAGTAGGCTTGCACGTCTTTAAGGAGAAGCTTGTACATCAATCTATCCCCCATCATTCTCGCACCTGAGATCACGCTCTAAAAAAACCCACATTAAACGAAAACTTCATGGCCCAACTCGTAATCTTTTTTTGCCGTTACATGTGAGACTTGAACTCATGACATCCCTTTATTTTAATAAAGTCTTGGGTTTCCTACCTTAAGTGGTTAAAGTTAGATACTGTAAGACTTCATTAAAATAAAAGAGAGATATTGGTTCAAATCCCATATGTGATTTAAAAAAAGAATAACATGATGGACCAATGAGTTTTCTCACCTAAACGAGTTTACTATTAAGGAAGATCATGGTTCTATACTAAATCGAATGAAACAGCGGCTCTAAGTAATCATTTACCCGTAAAAAAAAGAAGGATACTATGTGATATGGTATAAGTTTTTAGATTAATTCAAGTCAAATAAGAATTATGGTATGAAGTTTCGGA